>CAUYQV010081483.1:0-58545 GCA_963574575.1 Galagoides demidoff
GGCGGGCGCCTGTGGTCCCAGCTACTTGGGAGGCGGAGGCAGGAGACTCGCTTGAGCTCAGGAGTTGGAGGTTGCTATGAGCTGTGATGCCATGGCACTCTACCCAGGGGGATAGCTTGAGGCTCCGTCTCAAAAAAAAAACCACAGTGAGATATCACTGTATCATCACAAAGGCAAAAGATAACAAGGCAACAAGTGTTGAGACTGGAGCCCTCATACACTGTTGGAGGGAATGCAGAATGGTGAGGCTCTTTGGGAAAACAACATGGAGGCTCCTCACAAAATTAATAGAACTACCTTATGACCTAGCAATCTCACTAGGGGTATCTATCCAAAAGAATTGAAATAGGGATTTTTTTCTGTGAGACACAATCTCACTTTCACCCAGGCTGCACTAGCATCATCGTAACAGACTGCAGCCTTGACTCTTAAGCACAAGTGATGCTTCTGCCTCAGTTTCCCAAGCAGCTGAGACTACAGGTGCCAGCATGCCACCACATTACACTAATCTTTCCTCTCCTCTCCTCTCTTCTCTCCTTTGTAGAGATAGTGTTTTGTTTTGTTGCCTTGAGCTCCTGGCTTCAAGTGATCCTAAAGTGCTGGGAGTATGGGCATGAGCCACTGTGCCTGGCTAAAATTAGGATTGTGAAGAGATAGCTGCACTCTATTGCAGCATTATTCAAAATAGCCAAGTGAATGGGTAAAATAAAACCTCTCTGAGACCAGAAGAGAAGGAAATGCTGCCATTTCCAACAATCTGGGTGAATGTGAAGGATGCTATTCTAAGTGAAATGAGCCACACATGGAAAGAAACTCGGTGAATCCAGATGTGTTGTATCTGTAAAGTCAAGCTTTTCATAGATGGAGAGTAGAATGGTGGACTGGGGAGTTGCTTATCAGTGGTATAACATTCCACTTAAGCAAGATGAGTGAGTTCCAGAGATCTGCCGAACAACATTGAAATTTTGTTAAGCAGGTGGATCTTGTGTTAATTGTTCTTACTACAGTCAAATTAAGAAAAGAAGCAAGCACTTAGATCTTGGCCGTTTGCAGTCTGTCCTCATAGGTACTGCAGGGGCTCATCTCCTAATGGCACCTCCAAGCTTTCTGAGAATCTTGCTTAATCCCTTCACTGTTTCCTTTTCTTTCTGGGTGAATCCCAAACTTCTTGATAAAACCTGGTCTGGTCTGACTTTACTTCCTGCTACCTGTGCAGCCACCCTGGCCATTCAATTGTAGAGGATTGCCTTCAGCCTCTGCAGAGGGCAGCTGCGTGTGGCTGTACCATGTAAATGGCACCTCCTGATGGCGTGCAGTTCCTGGTCTGTGTGTCAAGTCCTGGGCTGTTCTGTTCTCCAAGAACTTTTAGACTTCTGTGTCTCTGTTCTATTTTTTCTACTCACAAAATGGGCTGGTTATTTAAAAAAAATAATAATAAGGGGGAGGCAAGCAATAGACAGAGGATACAGTTTTCCTTTTTACTCCGGAATTTGCAATACCAGAAACTACCTTCTACCTTGATTTGTGTAGTGTGGGCCCCAGCTGTGATCCTGCCCCAGCTCCTGAGTTCCTCACAGAGAGGCTTCAGCGGGGTGGGCCCCTGGGATGTAGTCAGGCTGTCGCTTCTGGGAGGAGGAAGTGACCTTCGGGTAAAGTGCCATGTCTAGCTTGCAGGCAGCACATTTATGGTTTGGAAAGTATTGTCACATCCTCTGTCCCCCTCACCCTGCTTCCCTTTCCAGCTGGGGAAGTAGAGGCACAGAAGCACTGGGGACCTCCTGAGAGGTGCCCCCTTTGTGAGAGTGGTGCTGCATTGGAGCCTCCTTGCCCTGGGGGCTCTGGCAGAGTGAGCCCAGCCTTCAAGTAAGCCCGGGCAACTTAGTGAGACTGGCTGTACAAAAAGATTTAAAAATCAGCCAGGCATGGTAGTACATGCCTTAGTCCTACCTGTTGAGGGGTCTGTGACAGGAGGATTACTTGAGCCCAGGAGTTCAAGGCTAAGCTATAATGATGCCACTGCACTCTAGCTTGAGCAATAGAAAAAGACTCTGCCTCAAAAAAAAAAGAAAAAAATTAGAAGGTAAAGCTTACTGGGGAGTAAGGATAGCTTCTTTATCATGGTTGAGTAATATGCTTCTGTTTTTCTAAAACTCAAAAATTGGATAACAATTGTTTTCCTTCACATTAGTCATGAAATCTTGTATCACATTGTGATAATGTCCTTTTTTCTTTTAACTATAGCATCGATGTGTAGCTATTTTTAAAGACAAACAGAATAAGCCAACTGGTTTTGCCCTGGGAAGTATTGAGGGAAGAGTTGCTATTCACTACATCAACCCCCCAAATCCGTAAGTGGGACTCAATCAGCTTGCATACTTGGACTTGAGACTTATTTGTAGAAAGGAAAACTTAGATGAGCCTTTGTTTTTCAGTGCCAAAGATAACTTTACCTTTAAATGTCATCGATCTAATGGAACCAACACTTCAGCTCCTCAAGACATCTATGCGGTATGTTTTTAGAAACTTTAACCTTGGCTCGGTGCCTGTGGCTCAATCTGCTAAGGCACCAGCCACGTACACCTAAGGTGGCAGGTTTGAATCCCCAGCCTGGGCCCGCCAAACAGCAATGATGGCTGCAACCAAAAAATGGCCAGGCGTTGTGGTGGGCGCCTGTAGTCCCAGCTACTTGGGAGGCTAAGGCAGGAGACTCACTTGAGCCCAGGAGTTGGAGGTTGCTGTGAGCTGTGATGCCATGGCACTCTACCCAGGGGGATAGCTTGAGGCTCCGTCTCAAAAAAAAAAAAAAAAAAGAAAGAAAGAAAGAAACTTTAACCTTGAAAATACATCTAGAAACTTGATGTGGAGGTGGCTGAGTAATTATGGGATCAGAAAAGATTAATCATTGAAGAGCCTACATGTAATATATTCATGTCTAGAGATAAGTGGCTTATTCTGTGGGCTTTGGTTTTCTGTTTTTATGAAACAGACTGACTTCATTCTCTTACCTCTCTGAATGCAAGCTTCAGTCTTTTGGGGAGAGCTTCTACCTCTCTAACAGTTTACACTTAGCGAAGACTGAGGAAGACTGAGAAAGTACTGTTTGCTCAAAAAGAAACAAACAGGCATTGCCCTGAGCTGTGCTCCTCGGGTTTCCTTGCTGAATACACATGTTAACTTTTGCTGATGTTCTCATCACAAGAGATCTAGGTTCTGAGCTGGCAGCTCATTCAGCAAGTGTGGCTGGTTTCTCTTATAATCAGTGGGCAGCCAGCTCAAATGAAATGTGTGTGCACAGTTTGTCTCCTAATGTAAAGAGGAAGCATCTGTTGATGAAACCTACCTCTCCATCCCCCTCTGCCGGGACTTCTCATGGTGTGTATCCACCCTTGCAGGTAAATGGAATCGCATTCCATCCTGTTCATGGCACCCTTGCGACTGTGGGATCTGATGGTAGATTCAGCTTCTGGGACAAAGATGCCAGAACAAAACTAAAAACTTCAGAACAGTTGGATCAACCGATATCAGCTTGCTGCTTCAATCACAATGGAAACATATTTGCATATGCTTCCAGTTACGACTGGTCAAAGGTGAGAATTCCCAGGCCTGCTCCAGACTGACAGGTTGTTGTCACCTCCCTGTGAAAGGAGATCACAAGGCTCCTTGCTGGGTTGTGGGGATTCATTACAGCCTTTGGTCAGAGCCTGGCACACAGGAAATACCCAGTTAGTGTCAGCCATTCCGAGCTGCTATTCTGTCCCTGGGTACAGAAGTGAGGTCAAGCTGAAGGCTGGTACTTTGGGAGACTAATTCACATAGTGGTTGGGAGTGTGCAAGGGGCTGGAGGGGCTGGACTGTCCTGCAGCTTTGATTAGGTGGGGGAGTGAGCAGCTGGCAGGCTCATGGCTACATATTTTTTTTGGAGACAGAGTCTGTCTTTGTTACCCTTGGTAGAGTCCCATTGCATCATAGCTCACAGCAACCTCAAAATCTTGGGCTTAAGTGATTCTCTTGTCTCAGCCTCCCAAGTAGCTGGGACTATAGGCGCCTATCACAATGCCCAGCTATTTTTATGGATGGAGTCTTGCTCTTACTCAGGCTGGTTTCTAACTCCTGAGCTCAGGTGACCCACCACACTCGGCCTCATGCATTTTTGAGGCTCCAGGAGCTGTGCTGAAGTGTGCAGCTCGGCTTCCCAGCCTGGACCCCTTGTGAGGTGTGTCTGCCGTCTGGCCTGCGCTGCCCTGCCCCGACTGTTGGTTCTGAAGAACATGTCTTCAGAGACATGCTTGTTGTTTTCAACTTTCTCTTCCTAATTGCCTCTGCTTCCTAGACCTTTTCCTGCCACAGTGCCTTCACTCATGGACAGGCATGTCCACTGCTGGCCCCTGCCAGGCATGCGAGTCCCTTACACGCTCCCAGGTCCTTGATGCTGTTCTTCTCTCCCACCATCTTCTACCCCGTCCACCAGCTCCTCCCTCTGTCCAAGTGCACAGGAAGCCAAGAGAAACCTGTTGCTCTACTGCTGAGCTTGTCTGAGAGTGGGTAGTAGCACCTGCCCTTTGTCCCCTGACCTCTGGCCCCTCAGTCCTGGAGCTGTACTCAGGAGTCTTGGCCACATCCTCCTTGTCCAGTGCAGGCGCGTCCCTCCCTGTGTCAGGCATGTTGTCCATCCTGTCCTGCACGGAACTCTCCTCCCTCAGCTTCTCTGCATCTCTTTCCCTTGTTTCTTCCAGCTGCTGCTGGCCATCCTCCTTGAGGTCTTCTGAAGCCTCTCACCTGTGGTTTGTCCCGTCAGCCTAGGTGCTCCACAGCCCTCCTCCCCTCATGCCTGGGGTTCTCTAGGTCTTCATTCCTACTACTCTTCATTCCATCTACTCACAGAAGCCAGTGACTCTGGGCTCCTAACGTAGGACCTGGCCGCTCCCCTTTCTTTTTCAGTGTTTCCCAGTCTTTAAGAAGGGATGCATGCATCCCCTGAGATCCTTAAAACAGGGAGATCCTGCCCTCTTCCAACCCTGCAGGCAGCTGCTCCTGTATTCTTCTCTTTGGTACTTCCTTAGCAGCTGCTTTTTTTCTTTAAGCAACTTTATTGCAGGACAGTGAAATGCAGTAAATTGGACGTGTTTAAAGCGGAGAATTTGATCAGTTTCAACATTCTCAAATACTCTTGAAACTATCACCACAGTCAGATTCATCCCGCTCAAAGGCTTCCATGTGTATGCTATTCCCCCACCACACATGGAACCTCGGGTCTGTGTTCTGTCATTATAGATGAGCTTGCATTTTCTAGAATTCATATAATGGGGGGTCATACACTGTACATTTCCCTCCAGCTGCTTTTGCTCAGCTTACTGATTTTGAAGCTCACCTATGTCGTGGAGTACTGTGTTCCTTTTACTGCCAAGTTGTATTCCATGGTATAGGGGTACCACCATTTGTCCATTTACCTGTGTAGCCATGCCCAGTTCTGCAGAGAGCGTGCACTGTTTCAGCTATGCCTGGCTCAGAGTGTGCATGGGGCCCGAGGCCCTCATCTGTCGTGGGACTCTTCACCCAGTCTCTTCATGTGCTCAGCCCAGCAGCTGTGTCAAAGTACTACATTTTATCTCAAATCACACTCAGGGCAATTGAAAGAATAAAATCTCACTCCTTTGAGTGTTGCTTGAAATTGACATAATCTTAATAATTTGTCTGTTTATAGTGGGTATTATAAAAATTATGGTCTTTTTAGTTGAAAGAAAAATTTTGCTTCAGGAATTTTTCATTGCTCTCAGTTCAAGGACAGTTAACTCTAGTATAAATTTGGGATCACGTATGATTAGTATTATTAGCTTGCTGCTTGGACATAGCCATTCACAAAAGCTGCATGTCATATGTTATGATGGGAATCAGTGGTCATAGATGAGGCCCTCTAGGCTTCCCCTGGGCTGAAGGCAGAACCCACAGTGCAAGGTGGAGCATGCCCAGTGCCTCCCACCCCACCCCCAACTCACCCCCCACCCCCCCACAGGCTTTGATCCCTTGCTTGCAGGCTCTTCCAGATTATCTTCCCTGACCACCCATTCACCTTTCTTCTTAAAACTCAGATCTGGCTTGGCCGCTGTGCCTCAAGTGGCTAAGGCGCCAGCCACATACACCTAAGGTGGCGGGTTTGAATCCAGCCCGGGCCTGCCAAACAACAATGACAGCTGCAACCAAAAAATAGCCAGGCGTTGTGGTCCTGTGGTCCCAGCTGCTTGGGAGGCTGAGGCAAGAGACTTGCTTGAGCCCAGGAGTTGGAGGTTGCTGTGAGCTATGATGGCAAGGCACTCTATCCAGGGGGGACAGTTTGAGGCTCTGTCTCAAAAAAAAAAACCTCAGATCTGGTCATCCCATTGACATGCTTTCTTTTCTCTGTGGGACAATGTCAAAGGCCTTTCACGGCCCTTTATAGACTGTCCTCATGCTGATTAATTAATATTTTGGGCCCCTTTGCTGTTACACAGTCCTTCATCCCCTCCAGCATGGGCACAATGCCATAGGGGCCCTTATCAATTTCTTTGCCAGCACTCCTGTGTGGACAGGTCATCCTAGACACTCATCCCAGTGACACGGGTTGGATGTCCTCTCCTCCATGAAACCCTCTCAAGTCAGAGCCAATCCTGACCAAGGGACCCCAGGGGTGGTGCCTGTAGCTCAGAGGGGTAGGGCACTGGCCCCATATGCCAAAGGTGGCAGGTTCAAACCCAGCCCTGACCAAAAACTGCAAAAAAAAAAAAGTATTAAAGGCATAATGTGTTAAGAAGGGACTCAGTACCAAAAAGAGAGACAAGGTCTCTCCCAACAGGATGTTAATGACAGGCTTGCACCAGGTCTTTAGCCTTGTCTGAAGACTGAAGTTTTTTTATATATCATTTAATTTTTATTTCTGTCTTTGTTATTTTGTTTTGTTCTCCCCGCCTTCCCAGAGATTTGCTTCAAGCACATAGGTACAAAGCTTGACAGATAAACAGTGGCCACAGCATGCTGACTGGTGCTTTTAATAATAAGCTCATTGGCATTTATTTTCTTCTTTAGGGACATGAGTTTTATAATCCCCAAAAGAAAAATTACATTTTCCTGCGTAATGCAGCAGAAGAGCTAAAACCAAGGAATAAGAAGTAGTGGCCTGAGACTTCTAGGTTGTCTGGAGTTGCTTTCTCTCCATGCTGCCTGGTCTCCGTAGGAATTTGGGTCCCAGCTTTGGCGGGTTGTCAGCCATGGACATGGATTTCAACCCTTGGAGAAAACGATATCATTGTTCAGCAGTAGAGAGCCCAGCCGTCCTCGGCAACTTGCTGCCTCTCCATTCCACTGCCTGTTGCAGAGCTTTTCTGTAACTCTAAGGGGATTGAAATTATTATAGAAGTTAGATTTTTGTGAGCAAAGCCAGGCATTTTGCAGTGCTTCATTCAGCAATGTCTGTATTAGAGAAAATTAAAAACTGTCTGTGAACTCTGTACTGTATTTTGTAATAAAATGTTTTGAAGATTGCCTGCTGAGCTTCCTTGTCCTTCTCCCCCCTGCCCCACCCTGTAATCTCAGAAATGATGATGTTGCTTGGCCATCAGCATTGGGATTTGAATCAGGATTTCAGGCACCCTTTGGGAAATGCAGAACTCTTGTACTTTAGGAGAAAGAATCCTGAGGTTCAGTTATTTCTACTGTGCAGAATGTCTTAGCTTCTCAAGTGGTGGCAGGCAGTTCAAGGGTGGTTTTCCCCTGCTTCCTTCATTCCTTTCTGTGGCTTCCCCAGTGTTTTCTGGCTCTGCTGTGCAGACTTCCTAGTGACTCTGAAGTGGGGACTGTTTCTTATACTGAGTGACAGGAGTTTTGTGATCTAGCTGTGCAAGGTTCAAGTGGGTGACACTTGGTGTGGCTTTCAAGTTGGAACCCAGGTCTCCTGTATGGGAATTGCTCTAAATGTGTGCACCCAATAGTGGTTATTGGGGTGTTGCTTTTTTATTTCATGTAGTTTAAAACTGCTGATTGGTAAGTATTCAAAATGAAATTCAACGTAATGTTTGACTTTTGAGTCTCTTGTATTTTTACCCTGTGATCCCAAATGCTGCTTATGCCTTTTGGGGGTGGGGGTGGGGGGCTGCTGTGTGAACTTTTGACTTGCTGAGTGTGAAATCCTGGTGATAATGTAAGATGTGTTTGCTTACGCATATAAAGCAATGAAAATAAAATTTTCTACTGAAAGAGACTTCCTGAATTCAGCAGTTGAAATTCTTTGGTGATTCACAAATGAATTTAGAAACCTGTTTCTTAGAGATGAAAAGGTTGTGCACGAGAAAAATCTGAATTTCAAGTTAACTGTTTACAACTAATTTTTCCCTTCTTTTTATGAATCAGGCATGTGGTTTAATGATCTATACATATGAGAAGGTCTAGCAAATACCAAAGACTGCTGTGAGGAGAGATTCAAGCTCGATCATCTCAGTAGCCAGCTTTCATTAGAGGTGGGAATAGACTTGTCAGCTTCAGCTGAGCTGGAGTTTCATTATTCTTATGAGCTGGTGACTGGTTCTGGTTGAAATACGACAAAATTAATGAGTCTAAAACCATGGGCCTTTTAGAGTGCTCTTTCTAGAATTGGGGCTCACTACCTCACCCAAGGGGTAATCTTTGTAATTGACAGATTGAAAACATTGGCCAAAATCCAAGGGTGGACTTGAGCTGCCAGCAACCAGGAGTTGGGAGCTCTTTGCTGCCCACCAGGATGTAGGCCCTCATAGCAGAGGCCAAGACTCATTTCTCCACCTCCCTCAACCTAATGCATAAAAGTATCCTGCATGTTTGCTGATAATGAACTAGTAAACAAACACATTCACTGAAATCATTACACTTTGTAAAATATTTACTTCCATGCTTCCTAAAATGTATATGGCATCCTCGAGGAACTCTTCATCTTAAACTTCATCATCCCTGCAGGGACCTGTATTGTAAGTTGCACGCAGTAGGTACTCATTAAACATTGACAAATTTGATGGCATCTCCTAATTTAAAAGGATACCAGTATAATCTTGACTCTTCGTTTTAATAAATGTCATCTTCTACCGTTAAATATTTACTCCCTGTTAAAAATAGAGCTCCTCTTATTGAAAGTGGAATACAGGCAGTCCCCAAGTTACAAACAGGTTCTGTAGGGTTGTTCTTAAATTGGATTTGTATGTAAGTCAGAACAGGTACATTAACCTATTATTGCAACAACTCCAAAAGTGCCTGTCATACATCAGTTGGGTGTTTGTAACTCAGGGACTTACTATTATAGCCTCCATTTGTAATTGCAAGTTGTGCATGAGTTGGATGTCTGTAACTCCAGGACTGCCTATGTGTAAAGCACATGCACAAGACAAATTGTGCCCTTTCACTTACATTTTCCCAACATTGTATTATGAAAATTTTCAAACACAAAGTTAAAGTTTTACAGTGAACAACACCTGCCATCTGTCTACCACCTAGATTCTGCCTAAAATAATCAGCGTTTCACCCCGTTTTTCCATTCACTTTTGCCTGTTCCTTGATGTGGTGCCACTTCCTCAGCAGCTGGATGTGGACACGGTCTGGCAGCCAGGATGAAGTAGAAAGGTGGTGCTGAGACCAGACGTCACACATTTGGGGCAGCACGCAGGAAAGTGCACTTCTCTGCTCTTACCATTCTTATTCAGACCCTGTGTAGTTGGGGACAAATATTAGTAGTCGTGTGGCTGCCTGTGATCCCCATCTGCCTGTGCCCAAGTGTGTACATGGTGCTCACAAGCCTGCCTGTGAAAATCCTCTCTGTCAAGGGGGCCATCTGAACCCTGCCTTCCGCACCCCATCTTAGTCTTAATACTTCGTGCAGGAGGATCTTTTGGTAACAGATGATTTGGGGGGGAGAACAAAGGGTGTGCCCCTGCCCAGTTTATTGGCAGCACACAATCTGAGGAAGGGACACTGACACCACTGAAGGTGAAGCAGCAGTTTATACCTCCTAAAGTCATGCTTAGGGGACAGACACATCTCACTGGCACTCTACTGAGATGACACCATGCACGTTAGGGACTTGTGAGAGCACTTCTGCCATGTGAGACATCATTTGGGAAGCATTTCTTTTTCTCATTCAACCAAAATTTTAATCTGCTGTGAAGGAAGGTTTCTGTAGGAAGTGAGCTAGGTGCATGCACCTGAACACACAGTAATGTCTAAACCAGCATTTTCCAAATTAAATCATGCCCCACTCACAAGTCGTGAAATGAGTGTTGCTGCAGCAAGCATTTGTTCCTAATAGAGCCAGAAAAGGTACAGAACATATTCGAGTACTTCACAAAGCAAGTCAGTAGAAGAGTACATGCTTGGAGGTGGACTGCTTGCCTTCACATCCCCACTCTGAGCCTCAGTGACGTCTTGAAAAACAGAAGACATTAAAAGTAGTTGTCAGAAACCACGGGTGTGAGTCAAAAGCATGAAAATTGCCTCCATGGCTGTCCTGAAAAAAGTGCTTACGTGTCAGCTGCTGCTACTATAACTGCCAGAGGGGACGGTGCCCATGAGAAGTTCCCCTTCCACAGGGCCATGCTGTCTGGTTTCAGTAGACTGGGCTGCTGGTCAGGGCCACCAGGACTGCCCTAGAACGCTGTGTTAGGTCAGACCAGCAGGGGGCGCCAGTGACCCCCCCACTGCCTTACCCAGGACATAGGCAAGGACAGAGAAAAGACCACTTGATGACCTAGGGAGAAGACCTGCACTCCACAGAGAGGCCTTGGAGGAACCCAGCCCTGCTGGCACCTTGATCTTGGATGACCTGCAGCCTTCAGAGCTGAGAGAAAATACATTTCTGTGGCACCTGTCATGGCCGCTCGAGCTAACTGCCACAGTATTCCCAGGTGGCCTTGGCCTTTCGCCTCTCTGACCCAGTGACACTGTGAGGTCTGCAGAACTAGCTGCAGCCTGCACTGGCTCCCAGGACAGGCAGCTCTGAGTGGTGGCAGCACTGCGCTGGTGGGGCTGGTGGGGGACGTGCTCAGCCCTTCCCTGGTGTTAGCTTGCAGCTCGGGATTAGCTGCACCTGCACCGTGAAAACTGCGCTGCCCTTCACCCACCAACCTGTGAAGTGCCAAAAGTCAAAAGCAGGTAGCCTTCAGGCTCGGCGACCATAGCACGGTAGTTACGGCACCAGCCACATACACAGATGGTTCAAACCCAGCCAGGGCCAGCTAAACAATGACAACTGCAACAAAAAATAACCGGGCATTGTGGCAGGCACCTGCTCCCAGCTACGTGGGAGGCTGAGGCAAGAGAATCTCTTAAGCCCCAGAGTTTGATGCCACGGCACTCTACTAAGGGTGACATAGTGAGACTCCAAAAAAAAGGTGAGCTGTGGCAGCCATGCTGCATGTCTCGAGCCAGCATGGCTGCTTCTCTCAGCTTGACTGAGGTGGTGCCCAGAGCTGCCTGGCTCGAGAGGATCCTTGCTCCTTGTACTGTGCACTCCTAGAGCTTTTCTCCTCACCACCTCCATGAAGCCAAAGGATCAAAGTTCACCAAGGCAGGGGGAGCGGCATCATGGAAGTACGCTCCAGTAGCTTCCTGGGCCCCTCGCAGACACACATGTCCATGGTATGCACAGGGACACCAGCACCCTCTTCATGGAAATCCCCAGGGTGGGGAATGACCTTCGGGACAGGAGACCACCAGCGTAATGTCACTATCCAAAGGGAGGAGTGGGCTGTCCCAGTTTGCCACTGGGACTCCCTTTCCCTCGTAGATGAGGGTTCAGCTTTTAGACCTGAGCTCTAGTAGCTTCTTGAGGCTGCTGTAACATTACCACACACTTTTGTGGCTTAAAACAATAGAAATGGACATTGTTTTATAGTTCTGGAGGCCAGATGTCTGGTAGGAGTCTTAGGGGACTAAAATCAAGGTGTTGGCCAAGCTGTTTCCTTCTGGAGGTGCCAGGGGAGGATGTGTTTCTTGCTTCTCCCGGTTTCTGGTGGATGCCAGCATTCCCAGGCTGATGGTGCATCACTCCAACCTCCTGCCTTGCTGGTCACATCTGAAGGGCCCACCTGGGTGACACAGGAGTCTCTCCCTATCCCTAGACCCTTATCACATCTGCAAAGTCCCTATTGCCACGTGAGGTGACATGTTTACAGGTTTCAGGGTCAATGTCTTTCTGTCTGGGCAGGTCCACTCCAGGGACGTATCTTGGATAACAGAGCAGTCGAAAAACTGCCTGGTCCCTCTGGAAACATTTTTTTGGAAACCTCAATTTTCCTGGGGCTCCTGGCCCCCAGCATCCAGAGCTGCCAGTATGGGCCAGGAGACTGTGAGGCCAGCCCAGGTATGTTGGTAGCTCTGGGGTTTTTCCCTCCTTTCCTGGCTCACAAGTGTACAGTAGTATAAACTGCCTCCAGGGAGGCATCTCCTGTTAGGACCCGAGCAGGCCTGGAATCACCAGACAGAGTCCTGGGAACTGAGATGTATGACACAGGCAGTCTTTGCATGGAGGTTTATCTCATGGTTGGGGGATGGCAGTGAGGGGTTGGAGGCTGGACCCCCATGAAGAGCCAGGAGCTCTGAGGACAGCAGCAAGCAGAGGGGAGGTGGGAGGAGCTGGCAAGGGGCAGGGTTGTACATTCACCTCAGATTGTATTTAGTGACCACAGGAACCAACCCCAGAACAATCTCCACTCCCAGAGGTAGTCACCTGGGCACATGTGACCTTCTGTGGCCAAAGAGGTCCTAAGACAAGGGAGTGGGCGGAGTTGCCGTGGTGGGCCCCATGGAATTCCAGGCTCATTAACAGGGGGAGAAGGAGGCCAGGCGTGGTGGCTCCCTGTAATCCCAGCACTTGGGAGGCCAAGACGGGTGTGCCTGAGCTCACAGCCTGAGCCAGAGTGAGATCTCTCATCTCTTAAAATCCCCGGGTGTTGTGGCAGGTGCCTGTATTCCCAGCTACTTGGGAAGCTGAGGCAAGAGAATCACTTAAGCCCAGGAGTTTGAGGTTGCTGTGAGCTAAGACACCATGGTACTCTCCCAAGGGCGACAAGCGAGACTCTGTCTCAAAAATAAACAAGGAGAAGATGTCAGAGGAAGGGAGCATCATCGAGGCTGTGGGAGGAAGAGCTCACCAGTCCCCCACTGGCTTTGAAGACAGAAGATATCCAGGAGCCAAGGAAAGTGGGCAGTGTCCCGATACTGGAGAAGGCTATGGATTCTCTCCTTGAAGCTCCAGAAGGGATGTAGACGACACCGTGATTGTAGCCCACTGGGACCCAGTTCAGACTTCGACTTCCAGACGGTGAGAGCAAACCACACTGGTGACCTGTTACAGCAGAATGGGAGGCTGATACAGAAGATGTTTTCCTGAACCCCTGGCACAGAATCCAGGGCCTGCAAACCTGATGGGGAAGAAAATCTCTATCTTCCCCAGCCAGAGTCTGACCGAAATGAGGAGTCAGGGTCACCGGCCACAGCTCACCACCCCGGCACTCTCAGCAGCACCTGCCCCCCTGAAGCCACAAGAAAGCACAGTGCTTCCTGCCACCACGTGCAGCTGCCCCGGGCGTCTTGACAAAGTGGTTCTGCTCATCACAAAACTACAGCTGATCATTAGAGCCACTTCTCAGTCTTATTATTTAACACATTGATAAAACACACAAATTTGTTCCTACATCATACATTTGCTCATTAGTATTTTAATAGCTGTATTGTTTTTTTGATGGTTTTGATATTTTTAAATTTAATTATTTATTTATTTATTTTGGCCAGGGCTGGGTTTGAACCTGCCACCTCCGGCATATGGGGCCAGTGCCCTTTTGAGCCACAGGCACCGCCCCTTGTTTTTTTTTTTTTTTTTTTGAGACAAAGTTTCACTCTCTTGCTCAGGCTAGAGTGCTATAGTATCATAGCTCACAGCAACCTATCTCAAACTCCTGGGCTCAAGTGATCCTCCTGCTTCAGCATCCCGAGTAGTTGGGACTATAGGTACCCTCCACAACACCTGGCTAATTTTACTATTTTTTAAGTGGAGATAGGATCTCCCTCTTGCTCAGGCTGGTCTTGAACTCCTGAGCTCAAGGGATCCCCCCACTGCGGTCTCCCAGAGTGCTGGGATTATAGGCATGAGCCACTGGGCCTGAGCTCATTGGCATGCTGATGCAGAGCTCCATAAATGCACCCTCTTAGACTTTTCGCTTTCTCACCCAGCACACATTGGTATGTGTGAGGCACCCAAGTCTCCTCTGTCCAGCTTGGCTCCCAGCCCAACCTCACTGTGGTTTTTTTGTTTGTTTGTTTAGAGACAGAGTCTCACTTCTGTCGCCCTTGGTAGAATGTCGTGGCACTCTACACAGCTCACAGCAACCTCCAGCTCTTGGGCTTAGGCAATTTTCTTGCCTCAGCCTCCTGAGTTAAGTGGGAACATAGATGCCCACCACAATGCCTGGCTATTTTTTGTCGCAGTTTGGCCAGGGCCGGGTTTGAACACACCACCCTCAGTATGTGGGGCCTGTGCCCTACTCGCTGAGCCACAGGCACCGCCCCCTTACTGTGTTTTACCAGTTTTGTCTCTTTGCTAATCTAGGTGTTTCAAGTGTTTATAAAGCCATCACTCTAAGAGGGGTGCTTAGGCCCAGGAGACTGCTCCATGGCCCACAAAGGATCCCTGGGAGGGGAACATGGTTTGGTGAGGTTGGGTTGGGAGCCAAGCTGGGCAGAGGGAACTTGGGCCACTCACACTCACTGCAGAGGGGGGAGGGAGACCTGGAAACTGACGTGTGCTGAGGGAGAAAGTGAAAAGTGCAAGAGTGAGCATTCACAGAGCTCTGACTCAGCGGGGATGAGCACAGCACTTTGAATGTTATCTTATTTCATCTCTCAAAAGCCCTGTGAAGAACTTACATCACTGTGCCCATTTTCTGGAGGAGCACACTGAGGCTCAGAGAAGCCATTGCTTACAAACATGTGTTGTACACAGGACACAAGCGTAGAACTGTGTGGTCTGAGCCTGTTCTCAGCTGTGGCTCCTGTACTGCCTAGCAGAGAAGGGATGAGAGTTTCACTACCTGAGGAGGACAGCCAAAGAGGAACGGAGGAGGCCGGTTGCTCTGCAAAGCTGAAAGGGCATCCTGGCTCGGCTGTTTGAAAGTCTTCAGGCCTGATGCTCTTAGGCTTCTTCTTTGTGTTGTGTTGGTGTTTATGTAAAGACTCTGGGGTCTCAGGTTTGGGCCCAGGTTGGTGCAGGTGTCCTGCACACTCCCATCCTGTGGCTCAGCTCCTTTGAGATGAAGAAGTGGCTACTCTAGTTTGAATCCATGTGAACCCTGCCCTGCCCTTTCTATCTGCACAGGCAGAGCAGTAAGCAGGGGTACAGAGACCCATGCGGGGTCCTGGGTGCTTACCCCACACAGGCCAGGCCAAATCACCACACCTATGTCCTTTCACATTGGCCTCCCTGTCCCCCACTGCCAGAGGCACTGCCGTTGTCTCCTGTATGAGCCACATCAGCTCACATTCACAAACAGGAGGGCAAGGTCAAACCCCAGGCTGACCACCAACCCACCAAGCTACACTGACTGGGAGAAGCAGCCAGGAGAAGACCTTTATTCTACATCTCCATCATTTGGGGACACCTTTGGTTGCCACAGTGGAAAACCCAACTAACAGTGCTTAAACCCTTCAGGACTTATTGTTCTAATGTAACAAGGAGACTAGCTGTTGGTTGTGGTTTGGCACATTTTAGGTCAGATAAGCCTTTGATTTGGGGGCTCTCCTGTGCACTGCAGGATGTTCAGCAGCATCCCTGGCCTCCCCCCTACAACTTATGACTACCTAAAATATCTCCAGACATTGGCAAATGTCCCCTGAGTTTAGTGGTATCAAGGACACCACTCTTGACTTTGAGACTTTGAACAATGAGGGACTAGTTACAGCGGTTCTCAACCTAGGGTTTGCGACCCCTTTGTAACAGTGAAAATACATCGCGGCATTAGGAAGGTTGAGAACCACTGGACTAGTACCAACTGCCTCTGTCTCTTTTAGCAAAGTGGAAACAGACTTCCACTGAAGGCTCACTGGCCATGATCAGTCCATGACATGACATGGCACCCTTTGTAAAAGTGTGGCTGGAAAAGTGAGTATTTTTCTTGCCTCTACAGTATATTGGGTAAGGAAGAAGGTGGGAGTGGCTGCTGTGTAGCCAGCCTGCTGCCCATCACAGTCCTGGAATGTTTATAAAAGGGCATCTGTCTTTCTGTGTTTTATCAAACATTAACAATTAATGACTAACCGCCACATCAATACACAGGGGCAAGACTCATACTAAGACTGTGTCACTTACCTGGGGCTGAGCTGAAAGTTTTAAGTGGAGACATCTTGGACCTGGGTATGGCTTCTGAGATCGTGTTTGTCTGGAAACTCCAAGTGCCCATCTCAGTCCTGCCTCTTGCCTCCTGCGTGGTCCTATCACCTCTTCACTCATCCCTCGGCCCACTCATTTACAAACACTTTCCCAGGTTCCTGGCACAAGATTCCCCTCCAATTGAGAAGTCTGGGGAGCCTCTGCTAGCCAGGGCCAAAAAGAGGCTCCCCAAGTTGGTGTCCTGTGGTGACAGCACCACAGGGGTGGCTGAGATCTGGTGGCTGGTACCAGGCCCTGTGCTCTGCCTGCAGAGTCACAGAATCTTCTCATTGACCACGTGACAGGCACTATAATTATCCCCATGTCATAGAAGGTGTGCTAGGATGCTGCCCAGGCCCAAATGGCTAGTGAGGGCAGGGCTGGGAGCTGTAGCCCTGGCCCTCCTCCCTTCTCTATCCTGCTTTGTTCAAAACCGCACCACCGAGAATCAAGTTGGTGTTGGTGTGGGTGTGGCCCCAGGTTTTTCTGATAAATGTCTCTGTCACTGTATAGGCAGCACCCACTCAGAGAGCTCAGGGCTAAACGGGGCTAGCATCTGCTGTGCCCTGAGCCTACTGAGAAAGAATCTCTTCTCCTGGCCTCCATTTGCACATCTATGGAAATCAGGGTTTGGACTGTCCTTTTCGGTCCCTACCTGAACCCCTACCTCAGTTCACATTGCCACTGGGGTGGTTGGAGTCATTCCCTCCCTGCAATCTAATCCTGACTTTGCCTCACCCTACTTAGCTGTGTGGTCTCGGGCACTTCACTTAACCTCTCTGTGGTTCTATCTGCCTGGCCCTCAAAGCGGGAGATGATGTCCTCCTCTGCATGCTGTTGGGAGGACAAAATGGGATCATGGATCCAGCTTGTCATGCTCATTACTGCCCCCAGTTCTGGGGAAGCCACTATGAACCTCAGTTTACTCCCAACACACTGGCCTAAGGGTACCTATATATGAAAAGGTTGTTTTTGAGATTAAATCACCTAATGTCTATAAGTCACTCAGTCCAGGGCCTGGCCAAAAACAGACAAGCCAAGGCAAATGACCTCTATAAGTATTAGTGATGTGTGAGAAATCAGCCACATAAGAGTACCCAGCACTGGAGAAGTACTTACTGAACGGTGGTGGCGGTATTTGTCTGTTCTTCGCCTTTGCATTCTCTGTTCCCTCAACTGTCGCCTCTGTTCCTTGATCTCACCAATTCTCAGAGGCCTTCCCTGACTCTAAGGCATTCTTGGTCCACTCCTCTCCCCCTCCTCTCCAGCCTTACTCCGTGCTTGCCAGGGAAATTTTACCTGAGTATAAATATAATGTGTCAAAATCCTTTCATTTGTGCTTTGTCTCTCTGGCCCTGGGTGCTGTATCCTCGGGACCTGGGGCCTGGGCCTGGCCCCGGCCCCGACAAGCCATTAACAAGCGTGTGTTCTGATGAATGGAGGATTGTCCAATGCAGGAGCTGGTGACACTTCAGGACGTCCGGCCACCTGACGCCCGCGGAGAAGCTGGTGACCCAGAAACTCACGGGGGCCAGGTCAGAATGAGTGAACAATTGAGCACCTAGGCAGTAATATTTCCAGATCCTGAGCACCTCCAGACCCCTTCCTGGCCCGTCAGCAGCACGTGGAGGCCACCGGCCCGGCCCGCGTCCCGCCGCCTCTGCACGTGCTGTGCAGCCCACAGTGGGCTGTGCCGTCAGGGGTGGGGACAGGGTAGGGGCCAGGCGAGGCGGGGCTGTCCCGAGGGGCGGGGCAGGCGGCCCTAGTGGCGCTGGGACTTGTAGGCAGGGAATCTCCTGTGCCTCCTGGGCCACAGGTCGCTACTCACGTGCGTCTGCCGCCGACACGGTCCCAGCCCGCCCTGGCGACGGGGGATTGTGCGTCACAGAAGGGGAAACTGAGGCCCAAGCGAAGGGACCCAGTTGGCCCAAGATCGCGCGGCGGGCAGTGGCTGCCTTCCCTGCCCTCTAGGGGGAAAGTGAAGGTCACACTTTTATCTAAGTTTTCAAAGGGCGCTTCGAGGGGCCTTTGGGTGGTCAGGAGCTTTCTCTGCCCTTTTTTTCCATCGTGGCTTCACTCACCAAACATCTTCCGGGTCCCCTCTGTTTCAGCAAAATACACAAGGTCCCTGTTCTCTTGGAGCCTGAGCAGCAGTGGGGAGAAGCCTGTAAACAAGCAGGCTGATGTGTGTTGGGTGGGGGGGGAACTTTGTGAAGACTTGAGGTTTCATTCCCAGTGTGCCTGGGCGAAGGGAGAGAACGACCACGCTCCAGTGGCAGCAGCATGGAGAATGGGTCTAGGGAGTGGGGGAGGGGCTTACGGTTAGTCTGCACGTGGAGCTAAGGCAGCTCGGGCAAAGAAAATGCTGGATAAACGCCAGGAAGATGGCGCTGAGCACCTAGTGAACTCTTCGCCTGCTTCGACGCCCCCTCAGTCCATGAGGTTCCGCTCTCAGTCCCCACGTACCCTCCCTGTATACCACTGTGCCAAGACAAGGGCACGGAGTTGGGTCCAGGAGTGCTTCCACAAGTGGCTCCTACGCGCATCAAACGCCACTACAGCTGTGCCTGAAGATGGGGACTCCACGGCGGGGGAGGGGCCCACAGGGTGTGACCCAGGGTGGGGGGGTGGGGCATGCTGCCAAGGAGCGGTTCCCAGGACCGGGAAGCAGCTCCAAAATGCCCAGTAGTTGGTTTTTAATGTTCAGCTGTTGGCAACTTGAAATCCGTGACTTTTGAACAAGGGCCCCTCATCTGCACTTTGCACAGGGCAGGCAATTCTGTGGCTGGGCCTGCTCTTTGTGAAGCTAACGGAGACCACCTACCCCACCCCCCAGCCTCGTTCCCATGGAGGGGACAGGGACCCGATACCAGCCAAATGCGAGGATGAGCCCACCCCCCACCACACACCATCCCAACACCCTTTGGATAGTATGTTGTCCATTTGCCTGACTAATTATTGTCTTATTCATGGGACCCTCTGGGGCCAGGGAGTGTGATCGTGCCCCGCTGCAGTCCTTGTGCCTAGTGTCTCATGTATGGGGGGGCCCTGAATGAGTTGTATGTGCACATACGGAAATCATCTTACCGTCCTAAAATGAACCAGCGTTGTTCCTTAAGTAGCCCTGGCTTAAATACTGACTCAATCATTTACGTTTAATTCACCAGACGGCAGTCCAAGAGAGCAAAAGCTGGCCTGTCCGGTTTAGGGCTGTACCCGGCGGGCGGACAGTAGCCGCCCCGGACGCTAAGCGCTTGCGAGGTGGCTCACTCCAGCAGGAGCCGGTGCGTGCCCGGGCGAACCCCGCCGCGTTATTTGGCGCGGCTGGGACTACGCTTCCCAGCGACCCCCGCGCGCCCGAGACGGGGCGGGGAATCAGGGGCGGGGCCGAGGGTGAGGGCGGGGCTGACTACAAAGCCCAGGGGCGGTGCCAGGGCGCAGAGTCCCCGCGGCGCCGGCCGGGAGCGCAGCGCGGCGCAGTTCGGCGCGCACGGCGGGAGCGGCGTGCGAGCGGACGGGCCTGGCGTCTGGACGGGCGCTCCTGGCTGCCCCCGCACGCTCCCCGCCGCCCCCCATGAGTGCAGCCCTGCGCGGCCCGGGTCCATAGGCGGCGGGGCACCCCCCCATGCTGCTGCAGCCCGCGCCGTGCGCCCCCAGCGCGGGCTTCCCGCGGCCCCCGGCCGCCCCCGGCGGCGCCATGCACGGCTCGCAAAAGGACACCACGTTCACCAAGATCTTCGTGGGCGGCCTGCCGTACCACACCACCGACGCCTCACTCAGGAAGTACTTCGAGGGCTTCGGAGACATCGAGGAGGCCGTGGTCATCACTGACCGGCAGACGGGCAAGTCCCGCGGCTACGGCTTCGTAAGTAGCCCTGCGCCCGGGCCTGCACCCCGCCCCGCACCTTATCGCGGCCCGGGGCGCTGAGTCAATTCGGGGGTACCCGCCCAGCCCGCCCGGGGCGCCACCCGCCGGGCGCCCGCACCTGCCACCACTTTGAGCTTGCCCGCCCGGGCGGGTCCGCCTTGGTTCCCTCAGGCCATCTCCGCGCCCCTCCCCCGCCCCTCCCCCACGCGGTTTTAGAGGGAGACCTGCTGTGTTCATTTAAGACTTACAAGTTTGTAGGGAGGTTTGGGGGCCAGATGGCCACTCTTAGGATTTCCTGGAGCAGCAGCGAGTGAGGGGCAAAGCTCCACCCAGGGGTGCTTTAGAGCCCTTTGGCCCTTCCCCCATGGTTTCAACAACTCCCTCAGCCACCCCAAACAAACATCAACTGAAAAAACGGCGTAAAGACACATTTTCTACTTTCTTAACAAGAACAGTGTGCCACAGTCTTTTCAGGAGGAAATTCTAGGTCTTCACTGGTGGGCAGGATAGACTCGTTTAGGCTGGGCTCCCACCTTTGTTTAGGGTTTGTTTTTTTCTTTTTGCTCCATTTCCCCAGGGGATTGTTTTTGTTTTTGAAAGCAACATTCCCTAGCACTTGAACTTTGAGGCTAGGAGCTGGAAAATCGGGGATGGAGGGTGGGTGATGTCTTTGTGAGGAGTGCTCTGGGCTGGGGTTATAGGGACCTCAACCCAAAAACCTTGAGTGACAGGCACCCTTGGAGGGAAGGAAGAATCCGGTGCCTTGGCAAAGCCCTCTGCCACTTTCCCTAGTTCCTGTACAGAAGTTCTGATTCCTCTGTACTCCTTCAGGTGACGATGGCTGACCGTGCAGCGGCTGAGAGGGCTTGCAAGGACCCCAACCCCATCATTGATGGCCGCAAGGCTAATGTGAACCTAGCGTATCTGGGCGCCAAGCCTCGAAGCCTCCAGACGGGTGAGTGTTTGTGTTTTCTTCCCCCTGTCTCTTCTTGGTTTCTATATTCGGCCTCCGTATCTGTCGGGTGGAAAAAACACCCCCCTCCCAAGAGTGGCAGTCAGCTATCATGGGCCTGCAAACTGTCACAGAGCAGTCATCCCCAGCATAGGTACTAGACCCTTTTCCAGTAGTATGTGGCCCATTGTACAGGGTAGGGGCAGGTCAGCTGTCCTAGAGGAAGGTAGGGAGGACATGGCCCCAGGCTTGGAGATTGAGAATTTCCACACCCAAGGGGTGCTGCCACCTGGGTCCCTTGACGAGGGGGGTGGTCTGAGAGGGGAGAGGAAGCTGATTATCCCTTTTATTAGAAGTGCACAGCCTTTAGGGCTCTGCTTCCCCATGTTTAGGCCCTGGGACATTGCCCTTGCAGTGGGACAAAGTCCTTGACCAATCTCTCACTTTAGGCTTTGCCATCGGTGTGCAGCAGCTACACCCCACCTTGATCCAGCGGACTTATGGGTGAGTGGATGTGGCTGGCTTGGGGTGGGTGGTCTGGGGAGATGAGAGGAGGTGGGCCTTGGGCTTCCTGGGTCTAAGAGGCTGGGGGATGACAGTGTTTAGAAATGGGACTGCATTGAGCCAGGAGAAGGGAAGGTAGCACATGTTTCTCCACCCTGACAGAGCTACTCCACAGAAAGGAAAGCCTAAAGGCAGGACTGCCCACATGTCCAAGTGCAAACTCCAGCCCCCTCATGAGTTATATGGCCTTGGGCAGCTTATGCACCCGTCTGTGCCTCAGTTTCTCTCTTCTAAAATGGGTATGGTACAGCACATCTGAGTTCCACGAGAGGAGGACCTAGTGTGGGTGCTCTTGGAGTGTTTGCTAATGCTGTTAAGACTGGTTGGCTCTTTGTGAGCACCCCTGACCCACTCCAGTGCTGCACAGATGGTGGTAATAGATTACTGCCAGTGTTTGTGAACATTGCTACAGGTGAGATGTGATCAGAGCCCAGTGTTTTAAGTGGCACAGTCTGGGGGCTTTTGTTTGACTGCTTTGGAGCAGCATGTCCCGTTGTTCTCTGTCCTAAAACCCTCCAAGCTCCCTCCCTATTTTTCTTAACATCTAATAAGGTCTGGCAGTTGCTTAAAGAAAGACACATAGTTCAGGGGCACAAGGACCCAGCCACACAGTGCCCACAGTGCCTTCCTATGAGTGATGTGTGCTGTTTGCCCCAGTGCAGGGAGTAGGTTTGTGGGATCGGAGTGGGTGGAGAGGGCACATCTAAGACAGGCCACCCCTTTTAGAATGTTATAATCTTTTGAGCTTCGGGAGTCCAAATTCTGGCCTTTGGACGTTATGCCTCAAGTTGAGTGTGTGCACATGTGTGTCCACATGCACACATGAATTCTGTGGAATGCTACACAGCTTGAGGAGAGACCTTCCCCACTGGGACAGTGTGGACAGAGGCTCCTGTGGAACACAGCTGGGCCTGGCTTACAGGCTGCCAGGCAGGGCAGCCAGATCCCCAGAAGGAGCTGTGGTATGCCCACTCTTTGGATGCACGGCCTTGAGAGGTGGCTTCCATGTGGACTGGCAGATGTGTGCCAGCTCAGCAGAGGAAGAAGCTCCTGGCTGTGGGGTGCTTTTAGATGTGGCCTTGGCCCTCCTGGGAGGAGAGCCTGGAGGGTTTTGGAGGCCAGTGGCTCTGAGTCTCCTCAGCCTGGGATCTATTTCATAAATGTCTTAGCAGGTGTTTGGGGACACCTTATGCTTTGCCTTCTTTCTCTGGGGTACAGGCCACATGAGGAGGACGTTCCTAGTTTCCATTCCTTTGGCTCTATCTCCCAGGTCCATGCCAGGTGCCCAGGGACAAGGGCTGGGGCTGCTGCCCAGAGATCAAGGCATGAGCTTCAAGCGTGTGCCGTGGGACAAGGCCATCTCCACCTGTGTCTGGGCTTGTTCAGATCCATGTCAGCTGCCTGGCACTCTAGGAACAGTCTGAGCCTTTGGAGTCTGCAGACCTGGGTTCAAATCCTGACTT
The DNA here is from genome assembly GCA_963574575.1 of Galagoides demidoff. NCBI lineage: Eukaryota > Metazoa > Chordata > Mammalia > Primates > Galagidae > Galagoides > Galagoides demidoff. The sequence goes on from CAUYQV010081483.1 coordinate 23,253, forward strand.
TGTCACTTAAAGCTGGGTCCCTTCTGGCACATGGCATCCTCCTTAATTTTTCATCTGGAAAACAGGAATAACCACTTAAAACAGTGCATGGCATGGGGGCTGGGTCTTCATCCTCCCCACGTGCCTCCTTCCGTCCCCACAACAAGCCTCCGAGGTTGGGACTAATACTCTGACTTTGTAGTTGGGGAAACTGAGGCAAACAAAAGGTGAACAACCTGTCTGGGGGCTGAGGTGGAAAGCATCCAGGAGGAGATTTGAACCCCACTCTCAGCTGCTAGGAGGGTCCACCTGAGTGCTGAGAGGAGTCAGGCTGGTCACGGACTGCTGCTATGTGCACCTGATTTCAAGCAACAGTGTTTTGTAACTAAATCCACTGGCTGGCCATTTAATACCTGTGATGAGGAAGAGGCCACAAACTCTTTATTTGTTGGTTGCCAAGGGGTGGAGACCCAAACAGGGGTGAGGGGTCAAGGGGGCAGTCCACTCTTTATCACCTATGAGTATCCAACTGAAGCCTCTGAGAATTGCACCCCTCCTCCTGTGCCTGGGGTTGCTGAGGTCCAGGATGGCAGGAGGGCCCCTGGGTGTAGCCCTGGAGAGGCAGCTGGGCCTGGCTGCCTGGGTCAGCTGTCTGCTTGTAGCTCCCGCCCGCCAGCCAGGCTAGAGAATTGGGCCGTCAGCGTCCCTTTTGTCTTTGCAAACAATCAGGCCCTGGGAGCTACCCGGCCTGACTCAGCGGACAGTTTTGTCAGCCTCAGGCTGGCAGCAAGGCTGGCAGCAGGGCCAGGCCTGCCGTTGGCTGAGGGCGTGGTGGGAGGTGGGAGCCCCAAGCTGGGGCAGCTGAGGTCTGTCCACTGGTTAACCCCTCTCCTCCCTGACTGAACTTGTCCTAGACTAGCCCTAGTCACGGGCCCTTGACAGTTCCAGAAATTCCACAGCCACACTTTTGGGCAAGACCACTGTGGAGTCTTTGGCTGACTGTGTTGTGAATGTCAGTTTAGGAAGATTCCCCCCAAAACTTACATACTTTGTTATTTATTTGGATTTCTCTGCCTCTATTTTTGTTTCTTAAGTTGAGCATACTCTTTGAGGACCTGACCCAGCCTGTGTTTTGCTGTCACCTGTCTGTCTGGGGAGGGCCGAGGCCCAGAGTTTGGGGAAGCCTTCCTCAAGAGGGCACTCTGGATGCCAGTGCCAGATAATCACGGGAGGAGCCAGCTGAACATCCCTCTGCCAGCAAGTGGGGCAGGCAGGGGTTTGGAGAGTGTACATCTAGGCACAGTGTTGGTCTGGCCTGGAAGGGCCTCCTGGCGTCAGGGTGTCTGTCCAGCCCTGGACTGGCTGTCCTTGGGTCAGCTGTTTCTATGTTTGCAGGTCCCTCTCCTTGTTCTTAAAGGGGCCTTGCTTTGGGCTTGACACTCGTTCGTTGAGAGAATCACTCTGTGCCAGGCATGAGACCAGGCCCTGGGGTTGCGACAGCAGGACAGGGTTCCTGGGGCTGAGCATCAGGTGTGCTGTATGCTAGAGCAAGGACTCTGGGGTCTGCTCGGGGCCAGGCTTGTCTGTGTCGTGGAGCTGGTGACAGTGCCTCCAGGGCAGGCCTGACGTGAGGAGAGGGGGCTCCTGTCCGCAGAGCCTGTGCGCCAGGCAGGCCTCAGTTTGTCAGAGAGTATCCCTGCCGCAGGATCTGGCAACTGTCCTTTATGTGTAAAACCGAGGCCAGAGGAATGGAGAGACTTGCCTGAGCTCACACATGTGGGTGGGGCTCCTGAGTTGGGGGCTCTGAGGCCCTTTTCCCTTCCTGCCTCTCTCTGGCCCTGTGGCAGCTCTCAACAAATCGGAGCAATTCGAACTCCAAAGACTGGTAGTGTAGGACCCTCCTGGGCACATACACCCACTTGGTATATAGTTTCAAGGACACTGTGAAGAAGGTCCCTGGTGCCCATGATGAGACGTCACCCGGCCATGGATGTGTGCATGTTGAGGGGCCTGAGCCGAGGGCCTCTGTCCCTAGGGCAAGAGGAAGGTGCAGGAAAGGTGCTGAGAGATGGCTGTGTTCCCCCCACCCCGCCCGAGAGTGGAACACACGGAGCTGCCCGTATTCTGTCCTTCCTCAAGTATCTGTTAAGCACGTGCTGTCTGCTAGGCCCTGTGCCTGGGGTACTTTGAATGAGAAAGACACTCTTCATCTCAGGTGCTCACAGTCTGTGCATGTGTGCCTGGATGGTGACAAGCAAAAGTGAGCAGGGACCTGGCTGAGGGGGTCCCTTTGTGGAGACTGAATAGTTTGGTGTCTCAGATATCACACGGTAGACATAGGGATGTAAAACACAGTAGATGCAGAAAATGGGGCGTCCCATGGAGGCCTTGAGTGTAGTACATAGCGCTGTGGCTGTGTCTATTTCCTGGTTTTGATAATACACTTGGTCGCAAGAGATGTCACTCTTAGGGGATGATGGGGGAAGGGTACATGGAACCTCTTAGTACTGTTTTTGCAAGTTCTTGGGAGTCTATTATTATTCTGTAATTCAAAGTGGGAAAGTAGAGCCAGGGAAGGGGTTTGCAGGTGGTGGGGGCATGCATATATGCATTATGTGACCGTGTGTGTGCGCACACGTGTGTTGGGGGTGGCCCTGTGGGCACCTGCAGAGGAATGGTCCCGGCCTGAGCAGCAGGCACAGGATTGAGGTCAGAGGCCAGGGGGAATGAGGAGGCCAGTGCCCCCACTGTGGCATTGCATCTGTGCCCTTGGGGTGTCTCTTTCTGTGGTGCCGCCTGCTCCCCCACCGTGGCTTCCTGTTTGGCAGCTTGTCTGGAGCGAGGCGTGGGTTGGCGCCATGGCCCTCCCGGCGGGCGGGCGGCCCGTGCTGCACCTGTTGTTTGTCCGCGGCCACTGTAACAGAAACCAGCCTTGGGCGGTTATGGGGTTCTAGTCCCTCGGCCAGGCCTGGCTTGCCCTGGCAGGGTCTCCTTCTGCTTGGCCTGGACAGCCTCTCTGGAAACCTCAGGCCAACAGGCCAGGACCTGATCACAGACACAGGTCAAGGCGCAGTTCTGACCTTTCCTTGTCCAGCCTCAGTTTCGTCATCATCCCTGTGGATGTGATGAGTGCTCTGCAGAGTGCTGGGGCCATCCAGGCCTTTCTCACAACCCCACCTGTGTGGGTAAAAGGAATGAGGGAGCTGTGCATCAGTCACTTCATCCGGTGGATACTTGCTTTGTGCCGGGCTGAGGACACCGTCAGGGTGAGAGGAGACCTGGTTCCAGTGCCTCTGGCAGTGGGGTGGTGAAGAGGGGAGACAGACCAGAAAGGGAACAATTAGGTCTCAGGTGCCAGTGAGAGTTTCAGAGGTGGGGAGGAGGAAAGAGGGTGAGGAGGGAGGGAGGGTCAGACCCAACCAGGTGGCCTCAGCTCAGGGAGGACCCTGGTGCCCCAAGGGAGTGCTGGGACCTTGGTGTGACAAGGGGGTACAATAGGCTCTGAGTAAAGGATGGATGGGTCAATTTGCATATTTGCTTTTGTTTTGTTTTTGGTTTTGTTTTTTTTTTTTTTTTTTGAGACAAAGTGACTGTGTCACCCAGGTTAGAGTACCATGGTATCAACCTAATTCCCAGCAACTTCAAAGTCCTGGATTTAAGCAGTCTTCCTGCTTCTGCTTCCCAAGTAATTGGGATTACAGGCACCTTCCACAATGCCCAGCTAATTTTTCTATTTTTAGCAGAGATAGGGTCTCACTCTTTCTCAGGCTGATCTCAAACTCCTGAGCTCAAGCGGTCTTGCTGCCCTCGGCCTCCCAGAGTGCTAGGATTATAGACATAAGCCACCACGCCCCGCCTTGCATTTCTTTTTTCAGAGCATTTGTATGTCTAGCTGCTGGGTTAACCTCGCCTACCAAGGGCTAGAGGATGGAGGCTCTTAGGGGCTGCCCGGTGATCCAGGCATGAGGCAATGGTATTTCCTGGGAGAATTTTAAGTCCCGGCAGTTGCCTTGAGAGGCTTCCTGTCCCCCAGAGGCAGCCTTGAGGACATGTGGCATTTTGGATACATGTTTTAAAGAATTTGTGAAGGAAAGAGGAATCCAAGAAGATTCTAGAGTTTGGGAAAGTTGGCTAGGCCTTGACTACTGTGAAGTACAGTTCTGGGAAGCAGGGCAGGAATTGGGGTTTGGACAAGTCCAGGTAGAGATGCTGTCCTGGGGGCAAGCAGTGTCCCACAGAGAGATTCCTCACCCCTTCCTGTGGCCAGCTGCCCCAACGCTCGCCTGGCTTGCCTAAAGGGCCCCAGAGAACCTGAATTCCCCCCAGACTTCAGTCCTCCCCCTACAAGGCCTGGCTTCCCACCTGCCAGGTGGCCATGTGCTAGGGCCCCCCATGCACTAGGCCCCTATACCCCAAGCTAGAGGTGAAGCCCAAGCAGCTGCACCTCTGTCTCCAGCACAGTGGGCAAGGCCCCTAGAGAGCAGAAAAAGTGAAATGGGCTTATTTGCCTTTCTCATTTTTATTTTCAGAGGTGCCTTTGTGTTCAGAAAATGAATCCTCCTGGGCTGTGGCCAGTTACTCCTGCAAGCTTTACTCTGAGTGTGGGGGCAGCACACTGCTCTGTCTCCTGGGTACTGGCTGTGTGTGACTCTTGCTGGCAGCTTACCAGGCCTGGCATAGAGTTCTCAGAGTCCCAAGCTCTGTCTTTTCAGGGAGAGCCTGTCAGGCTCTGTAGCACCCTTAATTTACATGTGGGTAAGCTGAGGCCACACAGGGCCAGGGGAGTCCCTCTGATAGGCATGGCCAGAATCTGGACTCAGGTTCTCACCCCTGCACCCCTTGATCTCCATGGCTAGGGTATTCTGGGCTGGCCATGGGTGTGTTGGGGTACAGTAGGGGGTGCACACACTACCTGCATGCTTGGGAGGGGAGCTGGGCACCTTTTAGGTCTTCTGTCTGGACCAGGTTTTTGGGCCTAGACACTAGACCAGCTAGTGGCAAGCTCTTCCCACACAAAGGTCCCTCTCAACACAGCCTTTTCAGCCTTAACCGTGGCCTATTGCAGCAATGCGAGGATTTGGGGCTTTGGTATTGCCCAGGCCGTGAGAACTCTTGGGTCCCCTCCCAAATATCCCAGCCCTCAGCCAGCACCTGCCTCGGATAGGGGTCTGCCCTGCTGACCCTGTCATTTCTGCCCTCCTTCTACCTGGTCTTTGCACACTGGGGAGATTAAGTTTTCTAGGGAGTAGATCAGCCCTTCACTGGGGGAGTGGTGGAAGGAAAAGTGGTTTTCTAAAGAGGGTGAGGAACCTTCAAGTAGTTCTGGGGCTGGAACTAGAGGACCTGGAAGGGAAGTGGGACCCTGTGTCTTTCAGGGACCGGGGGACAAATGGGACTCCCCTGTGGACATGCAGAGAGCAGTTTCAGAGCAGCCTTGAAAGGAGGCCAGGGAAGCCAGTCCTATAGAGGTCCCAGCCAGACAGCAGCCCTGGTGACCTGGGTCACCTGCCCTGCAATTCCAACCCCTCTGTGTCTGACAGACCCTGGCCTGAACTGTTCTTTCATCAGGGCTCCTCAGCTGCTGTTGTCTTAGTCCAGGGCTGAGTGTCCTGGGAGGGGGAGGCCCTCTGTGTACCCGGCCTTCATCAGACCTGGGGAGGGGTCATTGATGCTACCTGAGGCAGATTGTTAAATCCCCATAGCAGCCCCAGGGGGGTTGTCCCCTCCCACAGGGGGGTGAGGAGGACTTCTTAGGACTGCCAGGCACCTGGCTGGTAGATCATGGCTGGTGGGCTCTACCTCCCCAGGGTCTGCCCAGCCTCCATCCCTCCAGCTGTTCTGGCTTCTGCTCCTCAGCCTCCTTTGCCTCTCAGATGCCTGCAGGGTTAGGACCTGGCTGAGGCATCCAACACTTGACAGTGCCTTGCTGGGTTCTAGGAACACAGTGGTCAAGGTCCTGCCCCTGTGTGGAGGGGGAATAACAAGGGGGCTTCAGATCATAGGAAGAGAATAAAGCCACAGGTCGGGGCGGGCCCTGCAGAGTGGGCGTAGAGCTATGGGGAAATGACTGTATGTGGGAGAAATGGCAGATGCCAAGGCCCTGTGGGTGTACAGAGGTTGGCCGGGGCCTGATCTCTCAGGAAGCCCTAGCAGGGAGGCAGGACCAGCTCCTGTTGCTGAGTGCAGCAGGAGGCTGTGGTCCTGGGAAGGACATGGTCTTCTTGTTTCAAAAGGACTTTCCTGGATTCTGGGGCAGCCCTGCCTTGGTGTTGATGAACAGAGGCTGGACCTGCAAAGGTGGTGCAGGGGAGAGGGAGGACCGGGAACTCTGAGGAAGCCCCAGTGGGGCTGCAGGGAGCAAGTGGGCAGGCAGCGCCGGGCTCTTCTCTGAGGCAGCAGGAGGGCAGGGGAGTTGGTGCCAAGCAGGCACACAGCCGGCAGGGGCCTGCAGCTCCAGCACTCCAGTGCTGTGGTACCTTGACCCCGTCTGAGCCTGGACTGGGGAGCAGGAGGGGTGCTGAGGAGCCCACTGGGCATGTATGCCCCTTCTCCCACATTCTCCATTGGTGGTTGGTTGAGACTTGGGCCTGAGGGGTGTGTGCTGCTCTTGGTCATGTGGCCAGTAGTGGACCAGGATTCCTTTCTCACCTGAGGTGGGGCTCCACGTGGGTGTGACCCCATATGCAGGTGTGTGCCCCTCCTCTCCTCACTTTCTCCCTGGCCCCCTCGCCAGCCCCCTGGCTTGGGCACTGTGGTCATCGCCGTGGGAATGTTTGGCTGCTGCCTTTGCTCTCCAACTTACACTGCCCGGCCTGGCCCGCTCCAGTCGCAGGCGTCCTGGGCATCGCAGGTTATGTCAGCTCCCACCAAGGCCAGCAGCACCCTGTGCCTCACCCCACTCCTAAGTTGTGACCACAGGAAATGTCCCCAGGGGTCCCTGCTGTCCTGGGGAGCCTAGTTCTCACAGTGCTCAGCCCCTGTGAGCCCCATGCCACTCACAGGTGACGAATGTGCAACTTGGAGAAATCTTGCACAGGCTCAGGAGAGAGGGAGGAAGCGCCAGTGCCCGTCCCTGCCCTGAGGGCTTCTGACTCCTCCCCCTTGATTTTGCTGCTCCTTCAGCCCTTACCTGGTGAGGCCTCAGCCTAGTTGGGCAGCTCGTCCTTGTCTGTGGGGTCTGTACCCCTCTGTTCTGTTAGCACTGCATGCCTGGTACCTGCCCAGGCCCTGACACGGGGTCCAGGCAGAGCTCTCCCTCTGAGGTCCTTCCACTGGGGTGGCTCTGGGAGATGGCTGCGACCTCAGTGTGGAGCTGGGGGCCTCCAGGCACAAGTTCAGAATGAGGCACTGGCAGGCCGGTGGCCCCAGCAGGGAGGCTGTGAGGTGTTCGGGATGTGCAGTGTGGGCTCTGTCAACAGTGCTTGGGGGCTGGTTTGGGTGGGGCTGCCGTCGCAGGGCCGTGCACCAGGGCTTCCTGGGCCCTTGGTCCGGCTCCTCAGATGCTCTTGCTTGTGCCTCAGCCTTCCCTTGCTCATCCGTGTGCCTGTAATGCTGTTCCTGCGCCAGCTCCCTTGAGCCCTTAGGTTTTCTGCAGCCACCCCTCCCCTCACAAGAAGTCACCTCTGAGCCCCGCTCCCGTTCCTGTTCCCCAAGTCTCGGCCTTCTACTGTCTTGTTTTCTCAGGAGTCCCCTTACTCTGGTTTACAGGCCGTGTGTTTTTGTGTGTCTCCCCACCCTCCAGGGCAGAGTCCTGTGGTCTGCTCCCTGCTGCATCCCGGCAGGTGTGTGGGAAGGTGTTACACAGCCCGAAGGGCTGGACTGTAGCACAGGCCTGGCTCTGTGCAAGGTCTTGTTCTTGTGGCAAAGGCAGGGTTGGTTGGGGAGAAGGGATGGCTCCTGGGGGAGGCATCACTGGTAGTTCTGGTCAAAAACGGCCATAGACTCTGGACACAAGCTACAGGAGGGCCCTGTGGGCTCTAGTGCCCGCTGCCTGTGCAGGGAACAGCAGTGGAAGGGGCAGGAGCTCCTTGCCCAGGGAAACCAGGCCCAGCTGGACTCCCTGCCTGAGTATTTTCTGCCAGACACGTTATCTGCCCAGCTCTACCCACACCCTGTCTGCCACGCACTGTACCCTCACCCTGATGGGTCACCCTAATGCATCAGGATTTTTTCCTCATACATGTTTTTTTGATTTTTTTTTTTTTTTAGAAAAAAATTGTCACCCTAGGTAGAGTATTGTGGCATCACACCTCACAGCAACCTCCAGCTCTTGGGCTTAGACAGTTCTCTTGCCTCAGCCTCCTGAGTAGCTGGGACTACAGGCGCCCACCACAACACCTGGCTATTTTTTGTTGCAGTTCGGCCAGGGCCAGGTTTGAACCTGCCACCCAGTATACGGGGCCGGCGCCTTACCCACTGTGCCACATGTGCCACCCTTACGTGTTTTTTAATAGTGATAAAATTAACATAAAACATCATTTTAACGTACAGTTTGGTGGCATTAAGTATCTTCCCAAAGTTATGCAACTATTACCACAATCATCTAACTTCAGAGCTTTTTCATTGCCCCCAAAGGAAACCTGTTAGTAGTTATTCCCCTGTCTCCAGCCCCTGGCAGCCTCTGATGGGTTTGCCTTTTCTGGACGGTTCCTATAAAGGGACTCGGAGCATACGTGCCCTTTTTGAGTGGCTTCTTTCACTCAGTGGCGTATTTTCAAGGTTCATCACCTTGTAGCACATGTTGGTGTTTTGTTCCTTGTGGCTAAATAACATTCCCTTGCGTGGATAGACCACATTTTGTGGTCCACTTATCAGTTGTTGCTGTCTTTTTGGCGTGAGCCCATTCTCCATGTCAAGGCCTGTGCGGACCCCCCCACTGCCTGCCCTGTCCTCGGTGTTCATTCCATTGCACCGTAGACAGTCATGGTCACCTCCTGGGCCAGTAAAAATGGCAGTGGCGTGCCGTCCTACCTAACCTGTCGTTAGCCTGGGTACAAAGGCATGATTTATTTATTTGATTCTAGCATCAACAGTGTCATGTGTCAGCAGAGTCGCCACAGGTTTGCACTCAGCTTCTCCCTCCCAGCAGGGCGGTGAGGGAGGTGTGGGCTGAGCAGGACCCTCCTCACTCCCTGAAGAGATGTTGGATCCTGCTCCAAGTGCTCTGTGGATGATTCTGGGGAGCGAGGTATCCTCTTTGGTCTTGAGGGCGGCTAGCTTCAGGGAGAGTGTGTGTTTCAGTGGCACTGTGTGTTACCAAGATACTGTACGAAAAGCTGCCCAGTGCCATCCCTGCCATGTGTGGAGAGGATGGGGAGGTTGCTGTACCTATCTCTAGAGCCACTTCCCTTGTAGGGACAGGGCTGGTATCCCAGAGTGTCTCATGGGGACCGAAGGAAGGTGAGGTTCCAAGTCACCCCATAGCCGGCCCTGTCCTGTGTAACTCAACACAAGCCTGATGCAAGGGGAGCAGCATCTTGCCCTGCAGGGTCACTCTGTGCCCGACGCTGTGCAGCATCTTCTGATGCCGCTAGGTGGGTGCAGATGCACTGGGAGGCTCAGAGAGGCTCAGCTGGTTGGCGGGGCAGGCATCTGCCTCTGTGAGCCTCAGTTTCTCTCTCTGCAGCGTAGAGGAGTTCATCCCTACACTGGGTGTGCCGTGGGCACAGTGGCCAGCCTGCACAGCCTGCAGAGCCTGCAGTAAGCAGGGCCTCAGTGATATGTCACATGGCAGCCGACGGTGGGAGCCGGGAGCTCAGCTCTGCCCCATTAGCTGTGGGACCTTGGGACTCCGTGTGTAAAGTGAGCATAATAAGGGGAGTTTCTGCTTGAGGGGGTGGACTCGACCAGCTGCCGAGTGAGCCTTTCACTCAGGGGTGTAGCTAGCATCACTCACACCTCTACTCAGCAGAAGCAGAGCTACAGACCAGAGACCATGCTGCCACAAAGGAGACACAGCCCCTCAGGACTAGCATGGTGGTTGTAGAGACAGCCGTGATGAATGAGTAAATCGTGCAGGTGTCATTGGTATCCCTTAGTGGGTGTGAGTGTTGGGAGATGAGTGGGTGTCAGGTGACAAGGTTGGTTTCATGGGCAAGTGAGCTGGGGTTGTGCACACAGGGCCCCACACTTGGCTTTGTGTTCTGCTGTCGCTGTCTTGAAATTTTTGTTGTTTTTTAAACAAAGATCCTTGGTTGTAATTTTTCCACTGGGCCCCCAGATCGTGCTGCTGTCCTGTGGGGGCACATAGGTGGGTGGCCGTGGGGGGAGCAGGGGGTACAACCTGGAAAAGCCTTGCTGAGCAGATAGAGGGGGAGCAGGAGGGTCCCAGCTGTGGCGCCCCCACTGTCTGCCACCTGCCCCTAACCACTCTGCCTGGCCCCACAGGTTGACTCCGCACTACATCTACCCACAAGCCATCGTCCAGCCGAGCGTGGTGATCCCAGCTGCCCCTGTCCCGTCGCTGTCTTCACCCTACATCGAGTATACACCAGCCAGTCCGGCCTACGCCCAGTACCCGCCGGCCACCTATGACCAGTACCCCTATGCCGCCTCACCTGCCACGGCTGCCAGCTTCATGGGCTACAGCTACCCAGCTGCCGTGCCCCAGGCCCTCTCAGCCGCAGCCCCCGCGGGCACCACCTTTGTGCAGTACCAGGCGCCACAGCTGCAGCCGGACAGGATGCAGTGAGGGGCGTTCCTGCCCCAGGCACCGTGGTGACATCACCCCGACAGCAGACGGACCCACTAGGTCTCTATGGGTCAGCAGCCGGCTTGGCTGAGCTTCGGTGTGACCAGCTCTTGTGCCTCCGAGACACCTCGGGCACCTGCCTGTGCCCTGGGACAGCCGAGACGGCTTCTCTTCAAACCTAGGTCCTGTCACATCTCTAGGGAGGACTTTAAGAAGAAAGAATGACCGGAAGATGTTACCCCATATTCCTTGCACACCACGGCAGCCTTTTCTCTGCACCTTTTCCTGCCCCATCGTCACTCCAGGTGCCCTCAGGCTTGTCCCCACAGCTGCCTCCAGGCGGGTTAGTCACGAACCCTCTACAGACCCAGCTGCTGTTTGGACTGTACAGAAGCTTTGCCCCGAGCGGAGATGCCTTACTCCAGGGAGACCTGTGAGAGAAGCTGGTTGACTATTTATTGTACCTTACCCGCACCAGCACCAGCTGCGAGCCTGTCGGGGGTGGGGGGAACCACCTCCTTGTTGAATTCTTGTTTTCTACTTTATCACACTCGGGTGGCTTGAGAAACCTGCTGGTCCCCAGGCACAGCAGCTCCAGCCGGAGATCCCCTCCAGTCGAAGCACTGCAACCTTTGTCTTATCCTAATTGTTTTGCTACTAAGATGATTTCAGTCTATTTTTTCAAGGAGACAACCGCCACCAAGAATCCAAAACCTATTTTTGACTTGGAGCGACTTTCTTTTGTTGGTTTCACCCATGGAGACGACAATATGTCTCTGTATAAGAAAAGTGTCTGTGCCTCGCAGGCCAGGAGCCCTGGGTGGGGTGGGCAGCGGCAGACAGGCCTCTCACCCACAGTTTGATGACCCACCTAGGCGGGCAATTTGTCATCTCAGAGCCATTGTTGCAACACCTGGGGCGGGAGGGAGCAGGCCCAAGGTGTTCCGGCTGCTCAGGGTCTAGACCATAATGGCTTCTGGCTTGTGGGTGGGGGACCCTCAGCCCTGCCTGCTGGGGGGCTTTAAAGCACAGGATTGGCCACCCCGCCCCCTCCCTCCTGCTGAATACCAGCCCAAGATGCACCCTGGCCTTCCTTGGAGGTTGCTGGATGGGGGGTGACAAGTTATAACAGCCGTGATGTCTCCTCTGGGGGTGTGCAGGGCCTGTGGAGCCAGGAGCAGGGGTGAGGAGGCTGTCCTGGCAGGGGGAGGCGGGGGCAGCTGGGGGTGTCCTTTAGACCTACCTCAGGGAGGGGAGGCCTCAGGGAGCTGAGCGCACACGCGCTCCTTGGCACGCATGGTAGAGTCAAGGCCCAGAAAATGAAGGTAGCTAATATTATAATAATATTTTTATTAGAATTGTTCTGATTATAAAAATAAAACTTGTTTTCTTTAAAGAAATAGTTGGTCTAAAGAGTGAGGTCCTTGGGCTTGGCTGGGCCCCTGGGATTTCACAGACATCCAATCCACTGCAGTGCGCTACGCCACTGCTGTCCACCGACATGGGAGGACTGGTGTCTTCACTGTGGTGTGTTCTCAGCTGAGCCTGCCACACTTGTGGCACTTCTTAGAGCAGAACCCTTGGAGCTGTGGCCGGAATGGGGCAGGGCAGTTGTGGGGTAGTGGTTGGCAGTTCCACCAAGACCCCATGCACTCAGGGGCCATTTCCCCAAGAGAAAGGGGTGCCACAGAAGGCCCTGAGTAAGGGTTGGCGGCCAGGTCAGGTGGGCACCTGGGGTGGAGGTCATGGATTTGGCCTTCCCTGGACCAGTTGCTCTCCAGGTAGGGCCAGGCTTGTCCTGACCCTGCAGGTGATCAGTGCCCATCACTCTCTCATGTCCCATACAGCTGCTAAAACAAACTCCTCTCTTTCCCTTAGCCCACATCCAACTTGGCAAGTCCTAAAGGTTCTGCCCCCGAGCCTGTTTGGAATCCACCCCCCTTGCACCCTTCTCAGACCCCCAGCCCACGTACTCTCTCCCCTGGACCCTCACCGTGGCCACCTCACTGTTCCTGCTGATTTCCACCTGCAGCCCCTGCATCGCATGCAGCCAGGTACCTGTTCACACAGGGAGGTGACATCTTCCCCAGCTCAGCACCTGCATGGCTCACCATCATCCTTGAAGGTAAAGCCAGAGCTGTCACAGGGTCCCTGGGCCCCCCCCTTTCCTACTCAGCCACTTGGCTCCAGCCTCCCCACTTCTCTTGGACATGGCCACAGGGCCTTTGCACTTGCTGTGCCTGCTGCTTAAGCTGATCGCCTTTAACTTCTCCCCTTCATCTGCATCTGAGTTGGTCCCTGTCCCACCCAGTTGGGACACTGACTCTGGGAACACAGCAGCCTTCAGCCTTGTTGCCTGTAGAGCTCTCCCTGGGGTTGTGCCAAGCACAGAGCTGGGAAACAGGCCTACCACAAGCAGTCTGATCTGGCTTCCAGTGATTTCTGCAAAGCATGAGTGCTGGGACACATCAGCAGAGCTTTAAGACTATCCACTTAGGCTGGAGTGTACTGGGCAGGTCTGAGCCAGCAGAGACTGAGCTTATGGGACAGAGACCAGACTCACTGCCATGCCCACATTGGACAGATAGAAGGATGCGTGAGGAGAGCAGCCTCGCAAAGGAAGGGCAAGAGGGTTGTGGGACAGAACCTGCCACCACTTCCCACCCAAGGCCAAGAGTTGCCTCCTCCCCACAGAGGAGGAAATACTTGCTCAGAGAGGTGAAGTGACTTGCCCAAAGCCACACAGCCAGGAAGACCTAGGGCCAATTCTCTAACAGGGTCTGACCCCAGAGTACAGGGATACCTCCATAGGTATCTTTGAAGAAAAATTGGGTCACCTTGATAGGGGAGGTGCCTGAGAGAGTTGGGAAAGATGCTGCCAGGTTTGCTTTTCTTCCCAGGCCCTGCCTTGGTTGCCAGCACCAGGGAGGGTCAGGGAGGTGAGTGCCCTGAGAAGGAGACATTTGCTGCCACTGATAAGGGCCTGGGGGCCGCACAGGGGAGTTGTGGGCGCTGCCAGGGTTATCGGGGAGGCCACCCACGGCCAGCGCATTTCCTGTTGCTATCAGCCAGTGGCAGCCTCTGGGACAGGACTTGAGGCCTTGAAAACAACCTCCTAGCTCCCAGTGTTGAGCGCCTTGGATGGTGAACCCAGGCAACAGCATTTCCAAGTCATCCAAACTGCACTGGGAGCAGCTGTGGGCTGAGGGTGGCAGGGACTTGGAGCATGGCCACTAGTTAGAGCAGCAGGGATCAGATATAACAGCCGCAGGGTAGGTGCTACAACAACACCCCCCAGGTGGTCTCAGTTCTCTCCAGGGTGTCTTCATCAACAAACACCTACCATCAACAAACACCTACCACCGGCACCCTGGGCCCTTAACCTGCCGGCTGAGCTCAGCAGGGCCTCCCTTGCCCTGCTCCGCTGTGTCCCTGGAAGTGGGACAGAGGGCAAAGAGCTTCTTGGTACAGTTGACCTGAGCACAGGGAGGGGCGGTGGGCAGGGGCCAGGCTGCATCAGTCCCTCTGTCCCCTGCCCTAGTCCCACACCCACCCAGAGGGCCACTCAGGCACACACACACACCCACAGGCACACGTATGTTTGTGCATATGTACACATTAACACACTCGCCCTGCACCCACACAGGGATGCAGACACACCCACACATACCTGACACATGCGCTGGGCACAGACACTCCAGCTCATCACACAGAAACACCCCTGTGCGCACATGTATGGAAACAGATAAATCAGACGTATGCAGACACACACTTGTGCACATCTACACACATGTGACGTGTGCCCTTACATACAGATGCACTTCCGTATACACATACAGGATGCACATACGTTCACATCCAGACACACGTGCACGTGTTCAGTGACACAACCAGAGTTTCCACTGTCCTCTGGGCTCACACTAAGTGAGGGCCTGGGGGACAGGAAGAAGCCCTGGTTGTGAGGGTGTAGTGACTTGGAGATTGAGGTGATGCCGGCACCAGGCCTGGAGGCTGGGAGAGGAGAAGCGGGAGGACGAGGGGGCCGTGCCTGCCACAGCCCTGGCTGAGCCATCGGTGCTTCTGTGTCCTCCTGGCACTGTGAAAGCTGCTAACTGCCAGCATCTGAGACTTGAGGTTGTCAGAGGGAACATGGCCCCTAGAGCAGGCTAGAAGGGACAAATGCCCCAGCCCCAACCCTCAGCAGGATCACTCTACAGGGCATGTCCCTGTGCTGGCACCCCGAGTCTCCATGGCAGTGACTGGCTCCAGAACACATGCTTTTCTTTTTTTTTTTTTTAGACAGTCTCACTTTGTCGCCCTCAGTAGAGTGCTGTGGCATCACAGCTCACAGCAGTCTCCAGCTCTTAGGCTTAGGTGATTCTCCTGCCTCAGCCTCCTGAGTAGCTGCGACTACAGGTACCTGCCACAACGCCCAGCTATTATTTTGCAGTTTGGCTGGGGCTGGGTTCAAACCCACCACCCTCAGTATATGGGGCCGGCACCTTCACTGAGCCACAGGCACTGCCGCACACCCTTTTCTTCATCCAAGTCCTCAACCCTGTGCCACATGCTTCCTGGGGTTGCCTACCAAATAAACCACTATTTGTGGGACTTGTACACCCAGCTAAGATAAGGGTGAGTGGTCACTGCCCCAGGCACGAGGTACCGCCTCCTCTGAACCCTGGAGGCAGCTCCTGCTCCCTCCCCTTTCCAGGAGGTCACCAGACCTGGAGAAGCTGTGCAGTGTGGCTGGGATGCTGACAAGCAGGGCTTGCTCAGTGTCAGGTGTGTCTAAGTCGTTACCCTCAGAGCCAGCGGATGGACAGTCCTGGGGAAGATCCTCTAGGAGGAGCGAAGCTGGCCTGGACTTCCAGGGAATATGGCTGTCATGTGAGCTGTGGGGGATCCCAGCTGGGGGGTCGAGCGGGTCCAGGGACACCCACCCCATCCCATGGCACTGACTTGAGGATTTTCAGCTGGGCAGAGGCAGTGGCAGGTGCATGGCACATCCCTCACTGCTTGCATCCTCCTTGTCATCCCACTTTCCAGATGAGCAAACTGAGGCCCTGAGAGGAGATACGCCTTCTCTGAGGCCATTTGGCTGTCACTCCCCTTCTGGGGGATGTAATCACCAAGGGACTGGGCTTGGGCAAGGTGTGGGAACCACAGCCATCCCAGCTCACAAGAAGGAATCACACAATAGTGAGGTCAGCTCCATACTGCGACCCCTAGTCTGCCCTGACCACTGTGTCCTGGGGGAGAGGTTGGCCTACTGCCACCCTCTCTGAGCCTGTTTCTTCCCTGCATAGATTCTTTTGGCCAGTGAGTAGCCCCTGTCCTGGTTTTGCTGTGGGGAGCTGCCTCCACCCCACCCTCAGGCCAGATGGTTCAGTGGGGCCACATCCACCATCTGACACTGGCAGCTCAAACTATCAGCATATTCTATTTCCCCAGCCCCAGTGATTGGTTCAGGGACAGGCATGTGTCCCTGTGTGAGTCAGTGAGAGTCAGTGCTGGGAACCCTTGGAGAAGGAAAGCTGCCTTTCTGTGGGGAAGCCAAGCTGGGGGAGATAAGCCCAGGGCAGTGGGTGAGGGGAAGGGAGGAGTTTGTGCTGGGGATAAAGCAGCCAGCACAAGAGAAAGAGCTGAGGAGTGGAGAGAAGCAGGAATATTGTTGTGGGGTTATTTGGGGGGGCCCTTTGATCAAGCTATGCTTGAAGCTAAACCCTGGAATTGTTTTTATTCAAGAGCTAATACATTCTCCCTTTTACTGAAGCCTATTTACTTTGGTTTTCATGTCCCTTGCAACTAAGACTCTGGACTTGTGCAGTCTTAAAGGACCTGCATTGTTTAGAATTATGTTCAGTGACATACAAGCGAAAATCCAAAATAACTGGTTATTATCTAATTTTAATTTATTACTTCCTCATGTAAAAGAAGTCTGAAGCAGACAGTCCAGGGCTTGAATGAGAGCTCTACAGTCATCAGGAACTCAGGCTCCTTCTGTTTTCCCCCGAGTACCATTTTAGGGCATGGCTTTCTTCCTTAAATCATCTCAGGGACTAACGTGACTGCTGGAGTGCCAGCCATCACATCCAGTCCCAGACATCAGATGAGAGAAAGAAGAAGGCTAGTGTGCCTCAAGCTGAGACTTCCCAAGGTGCCTTCCCAGAGGTTACACACATTGTCTTCCTTATTGGCCAGAACTTAGTCACATGGCTGCACCTCACTACAGAGGAGGATGGGGAATGCAGGTGTTTTGCAGGACACAGAAAGCCTCTGCCACCCAGGAAGAAGGCAGGAATGGCTTTATGCAGTTCTACCTCAGGTTCTTACAGCAATAATGCTCAGTCCATGATGATAGTAGTACCACGTGGCACTGTGTGATGACCACAACTGATCAAGCCTCTTCCATCTTCATGCCAAGAGCAGGATGAGCTGGGTCTATCATTACGCCCATTTCACAAGTGGAGAAATCAAGGCTCAGATGCACTTCTTGAACTTGGCCTGAACCTACCTGGTTCCTTAGGGGCAGTTCAAGCTTCTGCCTAGTGGAAGTTTGGCAAATAGTGCCCATGGGCAAGGCACTCCTATTTCTGCAGGACTGACAGCTACGGAACCTTCACATTCATGGTCCTTGACTGGGGCACTGGGTCTGGGGCCACCAGAGAGGTGGCCTTTGATGTTCCCCAGTGTGCTGGCTCATTGCCTTCTCTTTAGCACCCTCCCATGAGGAGTAGATTAATAGTCTCATTTTACAGAGGGGTAAGGTGGCCTGGGTGGGAGTAGCTGATCGAAGCGTTGGACTGTGGTCTGTCTCCAAAGCCTGGGTCATTGGTGTTTGTTTGCACGGCCTGTGGGGAGCTTGGAGTGGGACATTTTGGCCAGGGCTCAGTCCCCCAAGCCCCACCAATGCCTCCTTCAGGTGTGCAGCCCCATAGTCAGGCCTACTGTAGGCTGGTGCAGGGGGAGCAGCCAGGTGCTCAGCCTCCATAGCTCTGCTGTTCTCTGTAGCCTCATGTCCTTGGGCAATTGATTGAGCCATTGTGATATCACCTGTCAGTGCATTAATAACCAGAGTCCTGCTCCCAGGATTTTCACTAGAACTAAGGGGGATGAACTAGGGATGTGCTTGGCAGAGCCCAGCAGCTTGTGGGAGATTGACTGTGTCCAGTTTACAGATGGGAAAACCAAGGCCAGAGAGCTGGGGAACAGTAGAGCTGGGGTCTGGGTGTAAGCACCCTGAATCTGGAGCCACACACTGCTCTGCCTGAGGGCCAGTCTAACCACCACCCCATCTTCCATCTCCCTCACCCACTAAAGCCAGTCAGATGTGTCCTCCCACGTCTCTGCCCTAGCTGCTGAGTCATGTAAACAATGAACCAGGACTCTCCCAGGCCACAGGTTGGGGCTGTCCAGATGCAGCGAGGACACCAGGGCAGTGGCCCAGTGTGCCCCAGGCAGGGTGTCACATGGAGTGCAGCCTGGGGCGGGCACCTGGCCCTCCAGATACCTCCTGGGCCTCCCTTGAGGCTGATAAGTGCCCAGCTCTGCTTATCAGCCCCTCAGCCCTGCCTGTGCCTCCCCCGGCCTTGGTGCACATGTTGAGATGCCAACAGCCTGGAGAGGATGGTGGAGTCACCCAGCCCAGAAGGCAGCCGACTCCCCTGCCCCAGGAACAGGCATGTTTAGAGATATTTAAAATAAAGGGGTTTTGTCTACATATAAAACTAACACTGTTTAAATTTATTAAAATAATCTACATATATGTATTAAAAAGGGAGGAAGGAAATAGTCCAGATGTTAACAGCAGCAGGACTGCAGGAGGCTTTTACTTTTTTCTTAATGCCATGGCCCTTATTGTTTACAGCTGAGAAATAATGGCGTCCGATTATTTCATAAGGCACACACTCCAGGTACTACCTAGGCAGCTCCAGCTCACTCCCAGTGACCTGAGTTTCCCTCCTGGACATAAGCCTTAGGGTCCAGCCACCATCTTGCTCCCTCTGGGCTCTTATCTAAGGAAGCCCTTCCATCTTTGAAAATGTAACTCAGAATATGCTATTTCCTGGCCAAAAAAAAAGCCCTCTGTGGTTTCACGTTACCCTGGAATGAATTCCCAATTCTTTGCTGCAACCTGCACTACTAGGGTGAGCTGGATGTGCCACCTCTGTGACCCCATGAGAGAGAAGCAGAGAGAAAGGCAGAGACAGAGGGAGAGGGATAGAGAGAGACAGAGACAGACATGAAGAGGCAGAGACAGAGAGATCCACTCTCCTCCTTCCTAGATGCCCTTTAACCCTGGTTGACATGTCACCCCTGGAGATCTCTCTGGAGACTTCCCCTGACCCCATCCTTGTTCTCTCTTTTCCTTCTCTCTGAGCAGGTTTCTCCTTTCTGTCGCCACCATCCTGGACAAGGCCTGGCTTCTGAGCATCAGGGGCGGGAGTCGGGGCCACTTCTGCTCCTCCTTCCTCCTGCGGGGCAGGCAACCCTATTCCTAGAGGGTGGGCCTCGGCCCCTGCCTGACCCTGGACCCTGATTCTGTACTTTCCGTCTTCCTGTGCCCATGGCAGGACCAGCATGCCCAGGCCATCTGCCCGTGCTCGTGCACACCCTCTGCCCGGTTTGAAGTGCAGCATGAGTCCTTTGAGCCATAGGAGGGTCACATAGCCAACAGCTGCTAGGCTACTAGGGACCAGGTGCGGGGAGTGGCCCATGAAGGCTGTGGTCCTGAATCTCAAGCTGAGATTTAGCAAAAGCTCGAAAGTTGGGCAGTTGTGGTCCTTATCCTTGAGGTAAGCACAGAGAAGACTGTATTTATTGAGCACCTGGCTGGTTCCAGGCCCTGTGCCTACCACACACCTGAGTCACTTCATCTTCGCAACAACCCATTTTATAGGTGTAAACACTGAGGCTTGGAGCAGACAGGGAGCCTGCTCAAGGTCACATGGCAAGCAGCTAGCAGAGCTGGGGTCTGAACGCCAGAGGGCCTGGTGCCAAAGCTGCCCTCCCATCCCGCTGCTGGGTCTCCGCTGGAGTGAGAGATGGGTGCCTTGGACTACTATGGCACATCCTCAGGGGGAAAGGCCATGGAGCGGTGAGGAGCAACGACCCGGAAGCCCATCAACAGACGCAGAGAGGTGGCCAAGAGCACATGGGAGAAAAACAGCAGCTGTGGGCAGGAGCTTCCCTGAAAGCATCTGGGGAAGGGCCTGGCACGGTTTTTTTACCTGCTTCTGTTGTGAAGCGGCTTGAGGACCACACTGGGTTTCATTTAACTTTGTTACGTTTCCACCTGTCTGTCTCTCTTTTCATGTTTCACTTTAGTTTCTTCAGCGGTGCGAACAGACTCTGCTTTCTGCAGTTGGATGGAGAGTTTTCATTTGTCTTCCTTTTAGGGTTTTGGTACTTCAGTATAAAATCTATTTCTTGTTAATCTTCTGGTTAGAGTAAGGGATGGGGGCTCTAAAAGCCTCCCCAAGTAGAGCATGAGGCTGACTTTGATTACAACTTAAATCCATTTAAAAGAATAACACTAACCATGAATCAAAGCCCCCAAATGAGATGTCACTTCATGCTAGGAGGAAAAAGCCATCCTCAGGTGTGCAGCCAGGGCATGGCCCCTCGTGGGGATGGAAAACAGAAAACTGTCAGGCAGCCAGACTCTTCAAGTGATTAAAAGCAGAGAGCTGGCACGTGACCCAGAAATCTAGCCCTCAGGTATACCCAAGAGAAATAAGAACATGCCTCCATGCCGGAATGTGGACACAGATGTTCTTAGTAGCTCTACTCATGATAGCCAAAAAGTGGAAACAACCTAAATGTCCATCAGTTGGAAAATGGAGAGATAATAATGGTCTGTTCGTACAATGGAATATTATAATATTTAGCCATAAACAGCCCCTAGGATGTTTGATGTCTGGGGAAGGCCCTAAGCAAACTGCTAATTAATTTCTGTTACAGATTTACCTATTGTGGACACTTCATGTCATGGAATCATGCAAGGTGTGGTCCGTGGCATTTGGCTATAATATTTAGCCATAAAAAGCATTTAATCCTAGGGGTTATGGGGGCTGCTGGAAGGGGCTGTAGAAATTCAGGGCAGGCAGCTGGGTGTGGCTGTGTCTGTGGAACATAGACCTTCTGATTTGATATCCATCTTTGTTTGCAAATGGCACCACAAATGTGTATTGCTTCTGTAATTATAAAAAATTATGAAGATTAAAAAGAAAGACAACCTCACAGAAAAACACTGGGAGGTTACAGAACTGTGTAATGCCCAGAGAGACAGAGCCTTTGAGTTCCCTGCTACAGACTTCTCCCCTAGCCACAGGGTGAAATCGTCACAAATATTTCTAAATGGAACTTTTTTTCTGTCTTCAACTTGCTTTTCCACTTACCCTTGTAGCTCACAGACCTGTGGTCATTTCTGCAGTAACTGAACTCATGTGTGTTGACACCTGCTGTGTAGAAGATCCGTTCTAGGCCCTGAGGATATAGCAGGGAGCAAGGCAGACAAAAGCCTGCCATCCTCAGGGTTCCAGTTTATTAAAAAGGGCAGATAATAGACCAGGCACGGTGGCTCACACCTGTAATCCTAACGCTCTGGGAGGCAGAGGCAGGTGGATCATCTGAGCTTAGGAGTTCAAGACCAGCTTGAGCCAGAGCAAGACACCCATCTCTAAAAATAGCCAGGTATTGTGGTGGGTGCCTGTAGTCCCAGCTACTTGGGAGGCTGAGGCAAGAGGATTGCTTGTGCCCAACACTTTGAGGTTGCTGTGAGCTATGACACCAGGGCACTCTACTGAGAGTAACAAAGTGAGACTGTCTCAAAAAAAAAAAAAAAGCAGATAATAAAGGCACAGGAACCAATGGGAAGTAAAGCAGCAAGTGGTTTGAAAGAAAATAATGAATGAGGGCTCGTGGGTGGCGGGGTGGGTTGGCAGATGGTTAGTGGGTGGTGGGTAAAAGGCCTCTTTGAGGAGGTGATGACTGAGTGGAGATCAGGAGAATGAGATGGAGCTGGCTGTAGGGAGAAGCAGTGGAGGACCAGTCCAGGCAGCAAGCAAAGCATGTGCAAAGGCCCTGCAGTGGGCTTGGATATGGCATGTATGAGCTGAGTGCTGTGGTAGGAAGAGTAAGGGGGAGAATGAGTGATGTAGGAGGGGATATCAGGGCTAAGTCCTTCCTGGCCAAGGAAGTAGCTGAGACATTATTTTCAGACAAGAGACTAGCCACTGGGGTCTTCAGGAGGGGAATGGTGGTTTGGAAGGGCTTGCTTCTCAGCTGGGCTGGAAGTTCCCAGAGTGAGAGGACTTGTGAGGGAGACTGAGACTCCTCCTCTGGTCACAGATGACCCCTGCCTTCCAGTGGCCCATTCCATGCTGCCCCTGGCCTCCTGGTCACCTGAGAGAGCCCCCCACCCTGCTTTTAGTAGGCATGTATCAGCATCTACTCCATGGAGCTGCCCACCACGACCACTGGGTTTCCACTCAGCCATAGTAGTTATGCTGCCCTCACAGTCTAGGGGGTGCCACAGATCCCCATCCTGGAGCTAGACAGATTAAGCTTGGCCAAACAGCTGGGGAGTAGTGACCTGACACCCCTCCCATAAGCCTCAGTTTCCTCACCTACAAAATGGGGATCAAACCAACCTTGCCCTGTTGTTGTCAGGAGTCCATAAGCGCTAATGTAAAAGATACACCCAGATTCACAGTAGAGTAAATCTACTATTCAACTATGATTTTTTCTCTTTTGGGGGATGGAGATGATGAATAATTGCTTGCTTGGTGCTCTGCTAAACACTTTACATCCATTATTGCAATTCATCTAAGCAACAACCCAATGATGAAGTTGATGACAATGATGATGGTGTAAATTCCTGAAAGATTCAGAGTTTTGTTCATTGCTATATTTAAGTGCCTAGAACTATCCCCAGCACATAATACGTGCTCAGCAAACATCTGTTGGATAGGTAAATCCAGGATGAATAGTAACTAATGCTGGCAATAATGATACTAACTCTCACTGGGCCATGATTGTTTGTCTGGAGCTCTGCTGAGCCTTTTTTCTGCATTTGCTCATTCAATCTCTCCATAGTCCTGTGAGGTGAGGCAGTTCATTTTTCAGAAGACCACAGTGAGGGAACAGACCCAAGGCTGGGTCATGTCTCTGACCATTAACAACTTGGCCACTCTGTACACAGTGTCTGACATTGCACAGGGACCAGGGGGTGGGGTTTTGCAAGAAGAGATGGACCCATCTGCCTTCTCTCTCCTCCAGCCACCCTCCCCTCACCAGGCCCAGGCCTGAGGTCCCACCTTGGTGTCATCCATTCCTGTCCAGCCAGAGCCCGCAGCCCCCACAGACTTGGTGAAGTGACCAAAGCCAGCATGACTTCAAGGACAGTGTCACCCAACCGTGTGAACCTAGCATAGTGCTTTGCACATAAAAGCCTCCTAATATCTGTTTATTGAAACACCAGGGGATGGAAGGTATGGACTAATGAGCCCCTGTGCTAGTTCATGCTAAACTGTCACCATAGGGCTCAACTCACTGCTCCTGCCTATTTATGTGTTAGGACGAGCCTCCAAAACTCAACCTGAAATTCAGCCAAGTTCTGGGGATAGTTTTAGCACCTGGGCTGCTGACTGGGGGAGAGTTCTGATCACCCTACGAATGTATCTTCTTTACCAACCCCTCATTTGCAGGAGCTTGAAAGGTAGAGACCACCAGACTCAGATTCAGGTGCTGGGGCTCTGACTTCCAGGTCAGCCACTGTGCAGATGCGGGTGCTCACCTGTGACCTCTGCATCTCCTTGCTTGCCAGCAGAACCCCAGTTTTGTTCAGGACCTAGAGGTGGGCCAACTCCACAGACCACAGCGGGAGGCCTGGATGGCCTAAGACAGCTACTTCCTTCCCTCATGTGGGGTTGGGTTGGGAGGACATGTGACAATGCTGGGCCACCGACAAGGAGGAAGGGCCGCTGGGGATTCTATGATGAGGCCTCCCCACCAGTGAAAAGTGGACACAGGCCTCTCTTCCTTCCCTTGGCATTGTCAGGTCGCCTGTGGCCTTTGAAGCAACAGCAGCCACTTAATGATCATGAGGATAAAGGGGATTCCTGGAGGAGGCAGAGCAGAGTCGTGTGACTGGCTCTCATGATGTTGCCCAGCCCTTAAGTCCACCTGCCCTGGAACTGTCCCTCCACCCTGTGTTCTCTATTAAGGAAAATGACATCTATATTCGCTTCATTGCATCACTTTGGGTAGAGATTTTTGTTACTTGCAGCCACAAGGATCTTGCGTAATACTTAGCCCCTGAGACTATAAGCTTCCTCTTCCAGCCTCAGGTTGCTTACCTGCAAACTTGCTCTCCTGCTGTAGAGTTGCTGTGAGAGTCCAGTAAGATCACAAATTGATTCACAAACTGTAGAGCCTCACCCAGATGTAAGTTGTGTGATTATATTTGAGAAAGAAGAGGTGGGCCCTGATGTTGTGGCAGGCGCCTGCTAGACTTGGGGACTGCATGGGAAATAGCCAGGATTTCTGGTCTCAGGGAGCACAGAGGCTGGTCATGGCATAGACATTAGTGATAACTAGGGACACAACCTGGCACAACCCCAAGAGCAGCATTTGAATGGCTGAGGTGCTCTGGAGGCAAAATGCACATGAAAGACAGGGTAAATGGGGCCCCTTAGTTGTGCGAGGGGCAGACTGCCTATCATCATACCAGTGTACGGATCCTTGCCAAGGAAGACACGCTCTGTCTGTGGCAGAGACCCTCTCCTGGACCCAGAGGGCAAGGGAAGGCTCCCTAAGGAAGTGCTCAGGCTGAGATGTGAAGCATGATGTGCTGGATTAAAGATGGATTAAAGATGACAAAGCGGCTTTGTCTCTCCCCCAATCAAAAGGAGAAGTATAGGTCCCTCTCCTGGACCTGGCTGTCCTGTGGCTGAGATTAACAGTGGAAGTGATGGCATGGCCTTTCTCAGCCTGACCCTTAAGATGGACTGAAAGCTTCTGCTGTCACCCATTGGGAGCCCTAAACCACCTTAGAAGAAGTCCAGCTACCCTAAGGAAAGATCCTACAGCGCAGTGTTTTCAACCTTTTTTATATGACAGCACACTTGAACCTATAGTTAAACTTGCATGGCACACTTATGATGATCAAAAAAAATGAGTTAAAAAAATAATGTACCCACTCTGCTTTTAACTTCCTTTGAAGATAATTTAATTAATGATCTTTAAAAAATTTTGTGGCACACCTGAGATCCTCCCACGGCACACCACTGTGCCATAGAGAGACCACATGGAGAGGCCGTGTGCAGAGGAAATAGGCCCTGGGGTGACAAAAGGATCAGCCTTCCCTCCCTCCCTCCTGAGGGGCCAGCCCTGGGCGTGCACCACGCTATACGTTCCAGCTCCTCAGTTGAGTCTCCAGACAACTGCAACATGAGAAGAATCATCCCGCTGAGCCCAGTCAACCCACAGAATCATGAGCAATACTAAAATGGTGGTTGTTTTAAGTCACTAAGTTTTGCAGTAGTTTGTTATGTAGTAATGGATAACTGAAACAGGTGGCAGGGAGACATAGGGAAGAATTTTCTAGATTGAGTATTAAAGATCCAGATTGGGGGGGCCGGGCTCAAATGCACTGTTTCCAGAAAATGTTCCTTAAATTTTGTTTTCAAAACTAATTTTTCCTTCCCCCGTGCTTCTGACATGATCTGCTGTACTCTCTCTCTCATCCTTGCCACGTCTGCTCCCTGAGGTGCTGGGCTCCCCGGGGACTCCCCAGCCCCCAATGAAAACATAGCACATAGGCACTGAACAGACAGCAATTTTGGCTGGTGTCTCAGAGGGACAGGTGGTCTGAGCTCACTTCCTGCTAACAGGGTTTATACAGTTCCTCTTGAGATGGTGGGATTACTGTCACCTCACATCTCCAGAGCTGGTCCAGGGGCCAGTGAGTGTGAGGGCACATGACTGGACTGGACAAAGCAATGGCTCTTTTTTTACTATATCACCCTCGGTAGAGTACCATGGTGTCACAGCTCTCAGCAACCTCCAACTCTCGGGCTTAAGCGATTCTCTTGTCTCAGCCTCCCAAGTAGCTAGGACTAAAGGTGCCCACCAAAAT
The DNA here is from genome assembly GCA_963574575.1 of Galagoides demidoff. NCBI lineage: Eukaryota > Metazoa > Chordata > Mammalia > Primates > Galagidae > Galagoides > Galagoides demidoff. Next base: position 49,067 of record CAUYQV010081483.1, read on the forward strand.
GCCTGGATATTTTTGTTGTTGTTGTTGTCATTATTGTTTAACAGGCCCAGGCTGGGTTTGAACCTACTAGCCTCAGTATATGTGGCTGGTGCCCTAACCACTGAGCTATGGGTGCTGAGCCAATGGCTCCTTTTTAAAGCACTGTCTAGGATGAGTGTCAAGGATGCCATAGTCAACCCCAGGACACCTGCCCAGGAGTCACCCAGATGTGCTGCAGAAGGGTCACTAACTTAGAAAATGTCAGGAAGGAACCTAGTGATGTTTATTGAGCATGTGGAATGTGCCAGAGCAGTGTTCTAGGGGCTGTGGACACAGCCATGATAAAACAGACAGTGACCCCTTCCTTGAGGAGTATACTATTCTCCTGAACAAAGAACTCAGAATTGCACATCAGATGGTGGCAAGAGCTGGGCAGGAAGGCAAAGTGGAGTGGAAAGGACAGAGAGCCGAGAAGGTGCCTGTTTCCATTTACAGAGGGTGTTCAGGAAGCCCTCCCTGAAGTGGTGACACTAGAAGGAAGGCAGGCAGGAAGCCGAGAGGGAAGCTGTGGATGGAGACATGCCAGGTGAGAGGACGAATGCAGAGGGAACAGCACGTGCAAGGGCCCTGGGGTAGGGGCCTGCTTGGCATATTGGAGGAACAGAGAGGTGTCTGCCATGGCTGGAGGAGAGAGTGGTAGGAGAGGACAGAGGGAAGCTGGGACAGATCACAGGGGCCTGTCGTCAGGGGAGGAAGTGTGGGTTTAATTTCCTGCACGAAGCCATTGGCGGACTTTGAACAAGGAGCAACGTAAACTGCTCAGTGTTTAAAGGGCTTGCTGACTGCTCTGTGGGGAACAGACCAGAGGCCCTCCTTCCCATCCCCCCACCCCTCGGGAGTCCTCAGGAGAGTTGAAGGATGCCTGTGGGAGGGCAGGAGCTGAGGCCTCCCTCCTGACTCCTCTCAGGACAGTCTTACTCTCCTCCAAGGGCTGCAGAATTCAGTTTTGACCATATTTGCCTTAGCGCCAAATGGCTGTCCTGTGGGGCCCTGGTATAAATATCAGTTTATTTACTCTGTATCCCAATAAAGCCTGCTTTGGAGTAACAGAAGGCTTCCCTGCTCCTTAGCACGGGAGTCTGGAAATGCGGCTCTGCGGCAGGAGACCGTGGCCAGGTCCTTGGGCAAGCTGGGATTTTCTGGAGGTTCTGAGTCGTTGCTGGGACTGCTTTGGCGGCTGGGGAAATGGGAACTTCTCCTCCACCCAGGTCACTCCACAGAAAGTAAAACAAGGCAAATTCTCTTTGAGAATGGACTTCCCACAAGTCCCTTTGTGCAGGAGGCCGCTGGACGCCAGACTGCCTGCAGGTGTTCCCCTGGTGAGCAATCCTTTCCCTTCTCCCAGTCCCTGGGTCTTTTTTTTTTTTTTTTTTTTTTGAGACAGAGACTCAAGCTGTCCCCCTGGGTAGAATGCCCTGGCATCACAGCTCACAGTAACTTCCAACTACTGGGCTCAAGTGAGTCTCCTGCCTCAGCCTTCCAAGAAGCTGGGACCCCAGCGCCCGCCACAACGCCTGGCCATTTTTTGGGTTGCAGCCGTCATGGTTGTTTGGCGGGCCCGGGCTGGATTCGAACCCGCCACCTTAGGTGTATGTGGCTGGCGCCCTAGCCACTTGAGCTACAGGTGCCGAGCCAGTCCCTGGGTCTTAAGTGGGCCCAGATCCTCCCCCAGCCCCACGGTGGGCACGTGACTCAGACCTGGCCAGTAACAGCATTTCCTGCCACCAGGCTCAGGGTCTTGTTCAGGCATGGACTCACGGCTCAGTGATAGCTAGGGGGATACAATATGCTTATGCTGGGGGGGGTGGGGTGGCAGGAGAGAAGCAGGACCCCTTTTCTGTGATCTTTAACCTATGGGGAATTAAGAGCCTGAAGCTGCCAGGACAACCCCATGGAGCCTGAGCATAAAGCCAGTTTAGGTAAAGCAGGGAGGAGGAAACAGAGATCAAGCTTTAAGCTGCTGGATCCAGCTATTTCTAAAGCTAGAGCAGGGAGCCAGCCGGTCAATTCTCTCCTTTCATTAAACCAGTGGACTGGTCTTCTATTACCAAACCATTACCAGCTTAGTAGCTCAAGGCAGTACTTATCTATCATGTCACGATTTTGTAGGTCTCCAGAGACAGCATGACCCAGTTGGGTCTTCAGCTTGGGGTCTCACAAGTGGAAATCAGAACATCACCAGGCTGAGTCCTTTACCACAGGCTCTGGGGAAGAACCCACGTCCAGGCCCATTCAGGTGCCAGCTGCATTCAGCATCTCATGTGGGAGGCCTGAGGTCCCCGCTCCTTGCTGGCTGTCAGCTGGGGCTGGTCTTTGCTCCTGGCAGCCACCTGTGTCCCTTCTGCTTCCCCTGTGGCCCCTGCAGCCTCAGTGGGTCATTTCCTCACACTCTTTGAACCTCTTCAACTTCCCCTTTCCTGCTGGCTCCCCTGGGCCTCTAGGTGGAAAAAGTTCTCTGCTTTTATCGTTTATGTGATTAGATTGAACCCACATAGATAATCCAGAATAATTTTCCTATCTTAAGGGTCTATAACCTTAATTACATTTGCAAAGTCTCTTTTGTCCTGTTATGACATATTTATGAGTTCTAGAGATTAGGTATATTGGGATGGGAGATGTTATTCTGCCCACCAAAGCAGTTAAAGACTTGGGTTTTCTGTCATTTGTAATGAAAGAATCTTGATTGATTTACCTACTTTCTGGAGAATGATTGGTATTACTTGGCTCACGTATCTGAAAAGTTCTGGCTTTAGGAATGGCTGGATCCAGCAGCTGTTATTAGGACTCACATCCTCTTTATTTCTTGAACTATACTGGTTTCAGAGGCTTATCAGGTGGCCCCTGGCTCCTACCCTTGGGATTAGTCTATGGAAAGGAAGATGTACCTCCTTTCCTGTGGTCTGTAAGACAAATTTAATCTCCTTTCAGGACAATCTATTTTTTTTGCTCTAAATTTCCCACCCGGTGTTGGACTCTGGCTCTCCTTTGATAAGCTTCAGAACACTGAGTATTTTCCCCCTAAGTGACAGCACATGGAACCCCAAAGACTCTCCTTTTGTTCCTTCCACACCCAGCCTTCTCCTTTGTGACAGTCAGTGAGGAGAAAGCAGAGAAAGGCAGGGTGGCTCCTGCCCCAGGGAGCACCCTGTTCTCTGTGGAGTCCTGGATCAGGAGGAGGCTGTAAAGGAAGCCAGCAGGACAGCAATGGGGAGAATTGGGAGAGTCCAGGTGAGGGGCAGGTCACCCGGGACAGTATGTGCCTGGCTGGGAAGATCACCTGGGACAGTATGTACGAAGCTGAGCAGGGGCCTACACAGGGATGAAGTCATATTGGTCCTGCCTTTCAAAAAAAGACACTGGCAGAGGCTTTTGGAACAGCAGCCTTCTGGGTGGTGGGAGCTTGTGCTCCCTGAGGGCCCTGGCGGCTTTCCCCTCTCCCCCCATGGCCAGCAGGACTTCTGTTACTGCTGCTGTCACTTCAGAACAGTGCTTGGCACCTTCCTGAGGTTTCCACCTGGCACCCGAGGCCCTGCAGGCTGTGTCCATCGAGCCCTTCCTGACCCAGACAAGGGGCAGCATCATTGTTCTGTGATGGAGACACAGTTGCTGGGATGGGAAGGCAGGTCGCACAGCAGGTCGCCCACGCCAGGCTTTGCAGCCTTGTCCCTGGTCCTGCAGATGCCAGCGGCAGTTCCCTTCTTCTCACAGCACTCAGCTGCCATTTACAGAGGTGCCAACCAGGTAACAAAGAGTTTACAGTGGGAGGTCTCCTTCCCTGCCCATCCCCCACCCCAGTGCCCCTGACTGGGGCACACGTTTTGCACCAGTGTGTGTTTACTCTCCCCCAAAGCAAATACAGGCCATTCACTCTGCACAGGCCTGTCTCTCTTCCTTACATGCATCGTGACTGCTCCCCTCCTGCATGCAGAGCTTGTCCCTTAGTCGTGGTGTGGTGTTCCTCCGCCTGGGTGGGGGGGGTGTCGTCACTGTCCCCTCCAGTGGAAGTGAAAGTCAGCTCTGCTCTGGGGCTCTTTCAGGCACCTTCCAGCCGTCAGACTTGCTGTATGCACCCTCCTCTCAGTCCCCACACAGCACTACTACCAAGGATAAGGAGGGGGTGCGGGTACAGGGTCCCACGCCGTGCCTGTGGAATATTTTCTCATATTCTGTGACCCCGCAGGATCTTGACCTCTTGAAATGGTTTCACTGTTATTTCTGGGGTCTCTGTAAGTGGCTGATACAGGCCCCAAACCCTCCTGGGTGACTGTGGTCTTCCCTGCTCTTTTCCTGCTTATGCCTGCTGCCCTGGCCCAGGACGCAGACGTAAGAGCCAAGGTCTCTCCCTGCAGGTGCTCCGGCCCTGATGCTGAGGAGGGATGGAGGGAGCCCCCTTCCTGATGTGCGGTCCTGAAGGAGACAGGCCCCTGCTAATTGTCACTCTACCCACCTCACTGTTATACCCGCAGGCCTGCCTTCCTCCCCACTCCAAGGCCTCAATGGTATTGATGGAGACAGTAGCCTCTGGGGTGGGGAGGGGATGAGGCAGATGTTGTCCATTCCAGCAGAAACCATCCTGCTGCAGGGCAGGGAGTTCCATTCTACTTCCCTCCAAATCATTCATTCATTCATCCGATCTTTCCCCATTTCCTTATTGCACACCTAGGACCAAATACAAGGTCGTAGCAGGAAGACAGAAAAGCTGTAAGTCATCACTGAAATATTTAATCTCAGTCTGATAGATGCCACTGTGAAGCGCTGAGCCCTCCAAAGCATGCCCCTGCCTCAGGGCTTTTGCAGATATTGTTTCCTCTACCTGAAAGGCCCTTCCCCCCAGGTGACCACGCAGCTCTCCAGCCCTTCTCTTACCTCTTTTGGGTCTCACCTTCTGGCTGAAGGTTTTCCAACCGCTGGATTCAAAATCGCAGCCCCTCCCTTCCCAGCTTTCCTTTGCTCTGTATCTCTTACCACTTCTCCCAACCTGTACTTCCTCAGATGCCACTTAACACCTGGCACTATGGGTGAGTGTGTCTCATCACCTGTCCCTCCTACGGGATGTAAATCCCCGTGGGCAGGTGCTTTGCCATATTTCCTGCTCTATTCCCAGCACCTAGAAAAGTGCCCGATAGGTAATAGGTGCCCAGGAAATATCTGTCCAGTGAATGAGTCACCTAACGGGGATGTCACCTACTCTGCTACTCAGCAGCTGGGGAGGAAGATGTCAAGGGACAGTTTCCTACCACTAGAAGCAGACCCAAGTTTTGCAGGAGTGGAGGCTTAGACAGTTTGGGATATAGTGTTTATGAAAGAGAAGATAGAGTCACATGCATAAAATTACGCATGTAATTTATGGAAGCTTAGCTTAGGACCTGCCTCCTAAACTAAGCTTCCATAGCCACAAAGCAAACCCTGGGGACTGAGACCTAAAAGCATGGCCAGTGCTGACGAGGAACAGCATTCTAAGCAGTGGGAACAGCCTGTGGGAAGCTTTGGGGTGGTGAACAACCAGGGAGAGGCGGTTGGTGTGGCTGCCACTTGGCAGGTTTGGAGGAGGGGCTGGGGACCCAGTGGGGGCATGATCAGGAAGTGGTGGGTGTGATGTGTTGTGGCCCTAGTTTCCAAGGGATCGGAGCACAAGCCTGATGAGATAACCTCCAGGTGCCAGCAGGGCCCGGCGCTCTGCCGGCTGCCGCTTTCCCACTCATTTCAGTGGCCCGAGCCCTCCTTGTCGCCTGCCAGCAATACATCATCCTGCTTTGGTGTGTTTTTTCCCTCAAACCCACTCAGAAAGGTCTCAAGGCTGGCTAGGAAGGCACCCACCTCCTCTGCTCAATGAGGTTTGCCTGGAGGGGGCCTGTCCTGCTGGAGACGTGTGCCCGCCCCACCCCCATAGTCACTGCCAGCCATTTGCATCACAAATGAGGCTCCTCAGGCTGCTGGGCACCAGCCAGACAGCCTGGTTCTACCCTGGTGATTTAAGGACACAGGCCAGGATCCAGCCGCTGAATGGGCAGCCTTCCTTCGGCTGCCTAGATGTATTCCTGGGGAAGGATGCCTGGGTGCCCAGCCTGCCTGGGATCCCCCTGGTCTGGGCCGCTCTTCCCACCAGCCCAGGAGAACAGCCATTGTCCGGCCAATAAACTCAGAGCCAGGCAAGAAGGTTCTGCACGTCAGGCAGGAGCTCCGTGCTGGACAGATACTCTCTCCGTTAGTGCTCACGGCAGCCCACGTTACGGAGATGGAAACTGAGGCTCAGACAGGGTGAGTGTCCAAGGCCCCTCAGCTATTATCTGGCACTATTATTCAAGCTGGGGCTTGAATCCATGTCATTCTGCTCTAGAAGATGCAGTGTGAACATAAACTGTCCCCAAGGGCCATCTACACTTGCCCTGGGCACACAGTGGGTGCCTATAGCTGCATGCCACATGGAAAAGTGACTGTCTATGCCGAGGCTTCTCCAGACATGGTGGCTGACTGGGAAGCCTCCCCCTCTTTCCACATTCTGAGCCCCATGGGGCCAGGCCCTGCCCGTGCCCACTTGTGACTCTGGTTTCTTGCACATCACCCAGCATGCAACAGGTGCTCCATAAATGCTGTGAAAGTGAGCAGCAGAATACAGGAAAGGAGCGTGTGAACTCATGGGAGCAGGTCTTGTGTATCTGAGGCAAGGGTGGGGCTGTGCCCGCTCAGGGTCCCCAGCACTGAACACAAGGTCTGACCCCCAAAGGGATGCTGGAAACCTCTGAGATTTGCAGCTATGTGTTCACCACAGGAGCTCCCGCCTTGGAGCCAGTGAGCTGGGCTTCGGGTGGCATCAGGGGTCCCGGCTCATAGGGCGGCCTCCTCCTGGCCTCCCATCTCTCTCAGGGCCTTGGTCTTGCTGTCCCCTGCCCTAGCCTGGACATCTCCCGGGGGGTCCTCCAGGGCTGCTGTTTCCTTCCTTCAGGTTTGGCATCAGCGTCAGCTCCTCAGAGAGGCCTCCATGACTGGGAGATTCTCCTCCCCACCTCCAGCCCATCTGCCTAGCCGGCTTGTCTTGCTTTTCATTTGATCTCCTGGGGTTTGCCTGTGTCCCCTTCAGAATGAAAGAGGGAGAGAATCACACATGGTGATGCTAAGGTTTTAGAATCTTAGAGAGATGGAGGGGAGTGAGAGATGCAGAAATAGAGAGATCAGAGTAACTCAGAGGCGGGACCCAAACTGAAACTGAAAGGAAAACAGAACTGGAGGTGCAGACAGTGCTGGAGACAGGGCCAGAGGGAGGACGCAGCAGTCAGGTAGGGAAGGAGGTGAGCAGGGAGGGACCGGCTCTGGGCCTCCTTCTGGGTGACAGGATTGTTTTGGAATCAGACAGAGGTGATGGTTGCACAACTTTGTGTATATACTAAAACTACAGCATTGTACACTATAAAAAGGTATGTATTAGGGAACATGAATTATGTCTCATTTTAAAACCTGAGAGAACATCAGACAACCTTCACTTGAGGCACAATCTGTAAAAATGGTGAACTAACAGGTCATGAAAGACAAGGGGAGACTGAGCAACCACCCAGGTTGCCATGCAGTGTGGGGACCTGGAGCAGAAGGACACAAGGACACAGGTGACGCTGCGAGGCCAGAACGGAGCCCTTGGTCTAGGCAGCAGTATCGTGTCAGTGTGAATTCCTTGGTTTTGCTAACCGGCCTGTGGTTTTGTAAGATGTTAATATTAAAGTACCTTTGAGACTGATACAGGAATTTCGCTCCTCAGTAGGTTCTTGGTCTCGGTGATTCGAAGAATGAATCTGCGGACCACAGATCAGTGGGAAGACGGGATTTATTTACAGAAAAGAATACAGAAGCACCAGAGCTCCTGGCAGAGACAGAAAACTCTGAGTTAGGAGAGAAAAGTGCTCCCTCTCTCTCTCTGTCTGTCTGTCTCTAGGCTCTTTTTCTAGGGGTCTATATAGTCGCATGGGGCCCTCAGTAGTTACATTTAGTGCAGCTTGGTAGTTACATTTAGTGTGTCTGGGTCATCTGTCTGGGACATGTCTGGAACAACATGTCTGAGACATTGTGTTGGGGCATGTCTGGCCCTTGGTAGTTACATTTAGCATGTCTGGGACATCTGTCTGGGACATGTCTGGCCCTCGCTTGTTACATTTAGCGTGTTTTAGCGTGTCTGGAACAACATGTCTGGGTTGCAAATGAATGGCTACAATCCCTTTTATTCCCAGGTCTAGGAAATGGGGACCCCCCCTGACCACCCTCCAGCCTGCTGCTTGCTGCCACCGCACCAACATTGCCAAGGCGGAGGCAGCTGGTCCGTGCCCCTCAGCTCCATGAGCTGCTGGGATACCCCTTGTCCTGTATCAAGACTAGACTGGGCAACATACAAGACCCCATCTCTATAAAGAAAAATTTTTAAAAAACCCACTTAGTTGGGCTTGGTGGCAGCTGTAGTCCCAGCTACTCATATGCTGAAGATGATGCTAAAACCCCCAGGGAGAGTGGCAGTTGCAGCTACCCAAGGGCAGACCCCCGCAGCCTACCATAAAAGACTGCCGAAAATTCAGGGGATGCCTCTTGTTCCCCTGAGGGGCTCAGCTATAGCTGCGGCAGCCTAGAGGGCTCCCCCCAATCCCTGACACATTAGATGTTGCCTAAATGTACCTGCCAGATGCCACCCTGACATGGCAGGCCTCAGCGCCACAGGCAAATTCCTGCAGATCCCAGTCATCCTCTGCAGGAGGAAAAAAATACCCTAGACTCAGCTTTCTTGTAAAAAGAGCAAAGTGGCAGCCACGCACCAGGTGCTATCACAGTTTGAGGGTGCCTGCGCAGGACATGGGACACAAGAGCCCTCTTCCTCTTCCCCTTGCTGGGTCAGGGGCTTCTGGAGGGACTGTGCTTGTTTTTATTTCCCTGGATCCACCCCTGAGCTGGCACACAGTAGGTGCTCAGAAACACCATGTGTGTCTGGGTTCCTTACTCACAGGATGTTAGCAAGAGAACAGCTATTTTCTCTTCCACCTGCCTTCAGGCTTCTTCTTCTTCTTCTTTTTTTAAATTTATTTTTCTGTATATTAGGTTTCTACTTTTGCCTTCACAGAATTAAAAAGGCTAAATTTAATTAACAATGTTTAACATAAGGACTGAGAACAAAAACCTCATAAAGAACGAATGAAGGCTCGGCGCCTGTGGCTCAATCGACTAAGGCGCCAGCCATGTACACCTAAGGTGGCGGGTTCGAATCCCCAACCCGGGCCCGCCAAACAACAATGATGGCTGCAACCAAAAAAAAATGGCCAGGTGCTGTGGTGGGCACCTGTGGTCCCAGCTACTTGGGAGGCAGAGGCAGGAGACTCGCTTGAGCCCAGGAGTTGGAGGTTGCTATGAGCTGTGATGTCATGGCACTCTACCCAGGGGGATAGCTTGAGGCTCCGTCTCAAAAAAAAAAAAAA
>CAUYQV010081485.1:0-10326 GCA_963574575.1 Galagoides demidoff
GGTGACCACACATGCACCCACACAAGTGCGAATGGCTAGGGGAGCTGTGGCAGATAAAAGGTATCCCAGTCTTCCTTACCACACTGAAATGCATGGTGGCACTATGCAGATATGCTGCATAGCCACGCCCATCACTAAGTCTTATTATCAGGGTAGGGCTTATATTTAACAAATGCCTAGAAATCCTGCTAGGGCTTATTTTTTGGGTAGGTCTTATTTTGGGGGAAACACAGTACCCATAAAATGGAGGGGAAGGACATTCTGACACCTGCTACGTTATAGCTGAACCTTGAGGGCATCATGCTAAGTGAAATAAGTCAGTCACAGGACAAACACTGCGTGACTCCACTTACAGGGGCACCTTAGAGTAGTCAGGCTCACAGAGACACAGTAGAACAGCAGTGTGGTGGGAAGGGGGAAAGTGGAGGATCACCATTTGATGGGACGGAGTTCTAGTTTGGGAAGCTCCTGGAGATGGAGGGTGATGATGGCTGCACAACAATGTGCCACTCAAGTTGACACTTAAAAATGTTTAAGAGGGGTTGGTGCCTGTGGCTCAAAAGAGTAGGGCACTGGCCCCATATACTGGAGGTGGTGGGTTCAAACCCAGCCCCGGCCAAAAACTACAACAACGACAACAAAAAAAAATGTTTAAGAGGGTAATTTTTTTTACATGTACTTTACCATTTGTATTATTTTATTTTTTTTTTTTTTTCAGACAGAGTCTCATTCTGTCACCCTCAGTAGAGTGCCATGGCATCATACTTCATAGCAACCTCACAATCTTGGGCTCAAGCAGTCCCCTTGCCTCAGCCTCTCAAAGTGCTAGGATTATAGGCATAAGCCCACCACGCTCAGCTAGTTTTTCTATTTTTAATAGAGACAGGTTCTCACTGTTGCTCAGGCTGGTCTCCAGCTCCTAAGCTCAGGCAGTATACCCACCTTGGCCTCCCAGAGCGCTAGGATTACAGGCCTGAACCACCATGACCAGCCCATCACATTTTTTCAAATAGTAAAAATTTATATTTGAGGGCAAGATCTAGTCTGTAGTCTCTGAGGACAATTTTTTAAGGTTCTATTTTGAGGTGCAGTAGGTGGGTACAGGGGGTAGTGTGAGAAGAGGAAATGCTAGCACAACCCTAGGAACCTTGGGCCCATGGCTTTAGGGTCACCCACAAGAAGACAGGGGAGCTCAAGGCCAGCAGAGCATGTCCTGGGACTGATGCTATCCCCACTAGGGAGAGTCGTCCCAAAGGCCAAGCCTCCTTTGGTCATCAGACAAGACCCTGTGGCCGGGTCCACTGGGTTCCCAGGGCCTGCAGACCTTTGGCCTGAGTGTTCTCAATGAGCACAAGCACCCCCTCCCTGTGGGCTGAAAAGACCCGCCCACAACCCCCACAAATAAGCCCAGGTCCTAGAGGTGGTAACAGGGGCCCATTTCCTGAGTCAGCTTTGCCAGTGCGGCAGGGAGTTTCGTGAGCTCATCACTTTGAATTCTCCAGTCCTATGAGGTGGGTTCTATTACAGGATTATTATCCCCGTTTTACAGGGAGCAAAACCAAGCTCTCTAGAGGTTAAGCCTTGGTTAAACAACTTACTGGAGGTCATCTGACAACTAAGTGGTAGACCCAGGATTGGATCCACTTGTGTCTGACTGACCCTTGCAGAGCCCTCTCTCGACCACTAGGCCACATGGCCTTTCAGAAGAACACCATGAGAAGGCAGCCAGACAGAAGGCGAGTCTGGACATGGCTGGAAACGAGGCACCGGGAAAAGAAGGGAGAGCACACCCCATGGGGACCTTTCCTAAGAGAAGAGATGTTCATAATACCGGGAAAGTCAAAGTCTGCATCAAACCACGGTGAAGCTGACAGGAAGGAAGGAGACCAGGGCATGTGGGGGTGACACCCCCCAAGGCACCACACTTTATGGATACTATTTTAATTTCCATTTCACAGATGAGGAAACTGAGGTAAAGAACAGCAATTAGCCCAAGGTCACACAGCTAATTAGTACCAAGGTCGGAGTTCGAACCCAGCTACAGGCCCACAAGGCTGGCCACATCACCACAGGTCAGACCTAGAGAGGAGTTACAGAAAACAGGTGCATCTCCTTAGAAAATTCCAGAAAAGAGTTGGCAGTCACAAAAATCCAAGGACAAATTGAGAGCAAAGACTGAACTCTTCTGAATTTCCAAGTCATTGAGGGATGGGGGTTTATCCTAAACAGGGCAGGAGAGCCGGACCCAAAGCCACCAAAAAGGCTAGAAAGCTTCACCCTCAACTTCCCCTCTTTAAAAATAAGTAGATTTTGGCTCAGTGCCTATAGCTCAGTGGCACCATTCACATACACAGGAGTGGTGGGTTTGAATCCAGCCTGGGCCTGCCAAACAACAATGACAACTACAACCAAAAAAAAAAAAAAATAGCTAGGCGTTATGGTGGGCGCCTGTAGTCCCAGCTACCTGGAAGGCTGAGGCAAGAGAATCACTTCAGCCCAAGAGTTTGAGGTTGCTGTGAGCTGTGATACCACAGCACTCTACCCAGGGCATCATAGTGACACTGTGTCTCAAAAATAAAAATAAAAATAAAAATGAACATAATGCAAGGGTACATGTTGGATCTGTTAGTATAGAGTATAAATGTTTTAACACAATAAAATAAATGAGATGAGGTATATATTAACCAGTGTGATGTAAATTCTCCTAATTCTATATGAAATCAGAACATTGTACCCCATAAATGCATTAATGTATACATGATCTATGTGTTTGATTTAATGAAAAAAAATAAAATAAATAAAAATAAGTAGATTTTGTTAATTAAAGTAAAAGCTATTTTCAAAACCTTGTTTACAGTCACAAAGGTGACCTATACTATTTCATTTGTATGAAATATTCTGAAAAAGCAAATCCATAAAAACGGAAAGCAGATGAAGGGCTGCCAGCAACTGTGGGAAGGGGAGAATGGGGAGGGGCTGTCAGCAGGTCTTTGGGGATGATGAAAACGTTCTGACATCAGGCAGGGTGATAAGTGCATCATCTTCTTGATATACTTACAACCACTGAACTGTCTCCCTTAAGGGAGTGAATTTTATGGTATCTGAATGGTATCTCACTAAAGCTCTTTTTTCTTTTTCTTTTCTTTTTTTTTTTTTTTGAGACAGAGACAGAGTCTCACTTTATCGTCCTTAGTAGAGTGCCATGGCGCCACAGTTCACAGCAACCTCCAACTCTTGGGCTTAAGCGATTCTCTTGCCTCAGCCTCCCGAGTAGCTGGGACTACAGGTACCCGCCACAACGCCCAGCTTTTGTTTTTGTTGTTGTTGTTGCAGTTGTCATTGCTGTTTTAGCTAGCCGGGGCCAGGTTCGAAACTGCCACCCTGGGTATAAGGGGCCAGCACCCTACCCACTGAGCCACAGGTGCCACCCACTAAAGCTCTTTTTTCAAAAAAATATGTTTGAAAAATGAAGGGTCTAAGTGGTGCCTGTGGCTCAGTGGGTAGACCGTCAGCCCCCTATACTGAGGGTGGCGGGTTCGAACCCAGCCCTGGCCAAACTGCAACAAAAAATAGCCAGGCATTGTGGTGGGCACCTGTAGTCCCAGCTACTCAGAAGGCTGAGGCAAGAGAATCGCCTAAGCCCAGGAGTTAGAGATTGCTGTGAGCTGTGTTGCTACAGCACTCTGAGGGCAATAAAGTGAGACTCTGTTTCAAAGAAAAAAAAAAAAAGAAAACTGAAGTGTCTAAACAGCTTAAGCCAGGGGAGGTGGGAAAGGAGGAGGTACTGCCAGGATCTTGCTTTAAGCCAGATACATGTCCTGCACGGTGGGCCCTGCATACCCTCCACAGCCCCTCCCACAGCACTCTAGCCACGCCCTCCTGCTGCCACAGTCCCTTTGCACTGGCTGGTCCTCAATTCCCCTCTGCTCTGTGCCAGACCTCAGCTCTGGCACTGCCTCTCAGGGGAGCTGCCTCTAACCCCCACAACAGGGTCACAGACCCTCAGGCAAGCACTTGCCGCCCTGTGTGGGACAAATAGCTGTCTTCCCCTCAACAGAGCCTCCATAGGGATGGGGTCTGCTGTCCACCTGGATAGCCACAATGCCCAGCTCAATGCCCATGAAGAAGTGTTCTCTTCTAACATCCAAGGAAGGCAGGTGGGCACTCAGCAGGCAGGAGGACTGCAGCACTGGCCTTGAGGAGTCCCCTGTCGGCGAGGCAGACAGGCCCAGAGTCAGCCCAGCAAGGGGGAAGGGAATAGGCGGTAGACACAGAGTGTGAGGGATGCCCAAGGAGGCCCGCCCAACTCAGCAAGGGGCTGGGGACAGGACAGGTGTTCTGGAGGAGAGCACACACGAGTAAGCAAGAAGAAATGCTGTACCTCAAAGTGCACACACACAACCTGGGGCCGCTGAACTGGCCACAGTACCCAGGGATGTGCCATCAGGCAGATGGTCCACACGTCTAGATAATGTCTTTACTGCCTCCTGGGACAGAGAACTTGACCAGAAGGCAAAGCTATCAACAGAGATCCCTGGCCTCAGAGCTCAGAGACATGACACCCAGGCCAAAGCACCAGCTTCAATAGGGGGAGGATGTGGCAGACCAGGTTGGGGACCCTGGTAAGTGGGTGAGGTTCAAACAGCCACAGACAGATGTTGAGAGTGGGAGAGAGCAAAGGGCCTGGGGTCCACACCAAGCTGGGCAAGGGGAGGAGAGTGAAGCAGCCATGTGCACAGAAGAGGGCAGTGCTCAGCCCCACAGGGCAAGCAGCTCACAGATGGAGTGTCCTCAAATGTCCTCCTGGACAGCCAACAAAGAAAATGACACTCACCAGAGTGTCACTCCAGAGGTTTGAGAGATCCCTCACCCATACCCACTCAAGCCAGTCTCTGCCTTTAACAAGAAATCCAGAGAACAAGAAATGTCCTCCAGCTCCTGTGGGGTGACTGCCCATTCAGGCTGCCCACTCCAGGGCACTGTCAAAGATGGGATGGACTAAGCACAAGGCTCAGGGCAGGAAGCCTCCGTGCACCTTCCTGTTCCACTCATGTCTACGTCACCCCTAGCAGGGTAGGGTCTGGCCTCAGTAACCACAAGAAGATGAAGCAAAAGGATCCGACCAGGGTAGGAGGCCCAGACCTGATTCTTGGCACCCCCCAGGCCAGGAGAGGAGATCCTACCTGTCTCCTCTTACTATGCCAGTGGCCTGGGAAGCCAGGTGCCCAGGGCGACATCCTCTGACCTGCTCTGCAGTGGGCAGTGACCTCTACCTATCTTAGCTTCCCAGGTACCTGGTTCTGCAGCTGGGTGGATGTGGCTTGCTGGTCACTGTCGTGGAGGGCCAGCCGCTCCTGTAGGATTGCCAGCTCTTCCTGAAGCTGGGCTTTCTCCTCCTGAAGCTGGGAAATGGCTTCGACCATCCTATGCACCATGGGGGCCGCACCTGGCGGCCCCGACAGGCTCGAGCACCTCCCGCTGCCAAAGAGCCTCCCACCTACAAGCAAAGCAGCGGCTGATGAGCAGGGCAGATAGATCCCACGCTGGCTGGTGGACGAAAGGGGCTCCAACATGGTGGGGCAGGTCATCGGGTAAGGGGATGGTGCAAGCGAATGGCACAGGGCAGTGGTTGTGGGCTGGAGCGGCAACAGGGGCTAGCCGGGGCCTTTAGGGCCTATCTCAGAAGAAGCCACTTGGGCAGGCAGCTTCTGTGGGATGGAATGGCCTGGATCAGAACTTAAGAAAACAATTTTCACTGACTAGCCTCAAAGCATGTGCTCTAGGTCTCGTGGGCTAGCCCTTCTCCAGGGCCATCCTGCAAGGAAATCACAACGGAGAAAGACAAAGGGATTTCACCCCAGAAATCACTGTTCTTGTAAGAACAAGGTTTCTTTAAGCCTCAAAGCCTCTCAAGAGTGTGTAAGAACAGAGAGGGGCTCCCCAGCCTGCCCATGGAGGGGGGAGCCAGGGGAAGTATGTGCATGTGTGAGGGACGGATGGACCAGGACACAGAGATGTACCAGCACAGGGGCAGGAATGCAGCCAGGCCAACTCTGTGCTTATTTGCAAGGATGGTGAGGACCAGGCATAGGGACCACACAGGCACAGGACCGTGATAAATACCGAGCTGGGCAGGAACTCAGCTTGAGTCCTCCTCCTCCCATGGCCTTCCACTGTCCTGTCACCAGGAGCAAGAGAAAGACAGACAGATGGATGAAGGCAAAGACTTCACAGAATCAAGGTCTGTGACCTGCTAATGGGGTCTGGGTTGCTCATCACAGCTTGTTTCTCAGGCACCGAGAGTGGCCAGGTCTCTGCAGGCCGGGGGCTGGCACAGAGTTCAACAGAGAGAGAATGACAAGGAGGGGGAAGGGCAGGTGGGGTTGACTCCTCCCTCAGGCTGCCGACATGGGGGCCTGGCAAAGTGTCCAAGAGCAAAGAATGAAGAGGGGTGTTGTATCTGCTGGCCCCAGAGTCCCCTCCTCCCCCACCTCAGAGCCCCAGGGCACTGGGCTTTCTCTCACTATGTCCCTAGGATTCCCGGCCCCTGCAGGCTGTGGGGGCAGGCAGCCAACAAACAAAGCCGCCTGCAGGTGAAGTTACCCCCAGCAGCCTTGACTGAGAGTGTGTCCACTGCTTTGCAGGGATGCCAATGGCCCAGGCTGGCCAGGGGTGTGGGGGACCTGCAGGTTGAGTGGGAGAAGGAGGGTTAAGTGGACATGGCTAGTCTCAATGCTAAGAGGGCAGGAGACCCTCTGGAGAGCTGCAGCAGGGCAGTCCCAAGCTGGATGGTGACCCTGGCTGTGTGGCCTGCATGTGACACAGCATGCACATCACACAGAGCTGGCCAAGCTCCTGTGATCTGTTCTAGAGAGAGCGAGGTCAGACGGATGCTTCTAGGCCTGCACACGGGGCTGCTGTGAGCGGCATGTGACCAGCGTGGCCCTCAGCCCTTTGCAGACTGCTGTGGTGCAGCAGAGAATGCACTGGCCTCTGGCCCGAGAGCTGGTCCTGCCACTTGAGATACATGTGGGAGGGGGCCGCAGGGTGTTCCCACGAGAAATGTGGACAACAGGCCCTGCCCAAGAGGAACCCTGAATGGTGGGGATGCACAGGTGTGGGTAACTGTTACACAACCAGCCACAGGGCTGAACTGAGACATCAGAGAGCCTGTCTTGTCCAGGATACTGCCTGTGTCATGGGAGGCCACCCCCAATGGGGCTCCCCCTGACCCTAGCCCCACCAGGTGCAGGTACAGGGCAGCTGACAGGGGTCTGCAGAGTGCTTGTGGGGGAAGAAAAGATCTTCAAGAAGCCAAAGGTAGGGCGGCACCTGTGGCTCAGGGAGTAGGGCGCCGGCCCCATATACCAAGGGTAGTAGGTTCGAACACAGTCTCCGCCAAACTACAACAAAAAATAGCCGGGTATTGTGGTGGATGCCTGTAGTCCCAGCTACTCGGGAGACTGAAGCAAGAGAATCGCCTAAGCCCAGGAGTTGGAGTTTACTGTGAGCTGTGACACCACAGCACTCTACTGAGGGTGACAAAACTCTATCTCTAAAAAAAAAGAAGGCAAGGGTGGTCAAAGTCTGGGGAAGATGGGAGAGGTGAGATCGAAGGGCACTTGGGTGCAAGGGACAGAGCAGGGCCCACCTAATTGCCAGGACAATGTCCCCCTTTCCTGTCTGCCTACTCCTTAGCCAGGTCCTAACACCTGTTGTCGGACAGGAGCATCCCAGGCCCAGATAAGTGAACATGGCTCTGGTACAACATCAGAGAAGGAAGCAGCTCTTTCTACTCAACAAGTTCAGACACATAAATTAACCTTTTGGGGACAAAAATTTTTCCTCCACACATTCTTGGCCTTCCCCTGGGGCTCCTTGAGGTGCTCATGCCCAGTTACACTGGGGACCCCAGCATGGATCCGGGAGACTATGTATAAGGGCCTCAGGAGCCTTCTAGAAGCTGCTGGCCTCTGGGTGCCACGGCAGGGCTTGGCAAAAGAGAACAGAACCACTGACTCCTTGTTCTCAGCCTCTAAGCAGGAGAATCAAAGCCCTGTGCTAGAGGCCTCCAGACCCCACCAGCTCAGGACAGGAGGGAGGACACCAGGCTTCTCTCTGCAGACAGTGGCGTCTGTGAGGCTGCCACCCTCGTCCTGCTTTTGACAGGCACTGGGAAAAACAAAAAGTGGGGAAATTCAACGCCAGCCTGCACTGGCCAAGGCCTCTTATCGCTGGGTGGGGCCTTGGTGGCTTTGGGAGGAGGATGGCACAGGAAAAGAAGGTTATATACACATCACTGTCCTTGGATCCGGAAGCAGTAGGCTGGGGTCCCTGAGTGCCATCTCGGGCAGCCAGAGTCTGGTTGGACTCCCTCCAGCTGGGCGGGGCAGAGTTTGGGGACAGCTCAGACTTCACCAAGAGCCTCCCTCCTGTGCTACCCTCACCAGAGTGTTCTGGGTCAGCAGGCAGACCTCCTTTACCTGTTTTCTCTACATTCATGGTGCCACCAGCTTCCTGGGCCTCCCGGTCCCGCCTGGGGGCCGGCGCCTGCCTCTTCAGGAGCTTCTCTTCTTTCGTCCCCTGACTCTTGCTCTTGCACCCCTTGTCCTGCAGGGCCTGCTGCCAAGACACAACCAGAAGCCCGAGTGAAGGGGACTGCACTGGGGAGGGCATCCCTCAAGCCTGAGGATGGTGTGCTCCTGAAGACGGGGAGGACCCCAGGGCCCAGCAGGTCCAGTCCTTCACAGTGTGGGTGGGGATGATGAGGCCTACCTGGGTCTGGAAAAGAACGTGCCCAGATCCCACAGCAAGATGGCAGTGGCCGCTTCTCCTGCCCTCCCTCAGCAGCCAGACCTCTGCACCAGCAAAGATGGACTTAAGTCCTTAGGTGAAGCCTAAGCCATCTCTGGGAGCTCTAGAGGCAGTAGTTACCAGCAGAACACCCTGCTTGCTTTAGACCCACAAGCCCCACCACTCACAGGCAACTGTCCGACTCCTCACACACACATCAACCTCAGGGCAATCCATCAAATGTTAGCTACGCCCCTGGGCACGTAGCCCCCCACCTCATATGGCACCCCTAGGATTGTCATAGAGGCTGCACACAGGTCCACCTAAGCAGGGCCCTGCCTCCTTCACTCCCCTGGCCCAGGAGGCTATACGGCCACCAGGGGACCCCATCTCCTGGTCAGGGAGGAATCTACACAGGGAGGCTGAGGCAGAGCAGACCAGTGCAGTGTATAAGCACAGGGAGAGACCAGAGTCCGTCACCGGCAGTTCACACAGACAGACGCCCAAGGCAAGTGGCCCAACCACACACAAAGTGCAATAATAAAAACAGGTATGGAGAAAAAGCCTGGAGATATACAGAGACAGTGTTCTCTCTGGGAGGCGGGGGTGATGGTGGAGTAGCTAAAGGAAGAAACAAGCATCATTCTTTTCTTGCAAATAAAAAGAAATTTCACAATAGAGAGAATGTGGGAACAGGAGAAAAGAGGTGGCCTAACATTTCATTTTGAACCATTTCGGTATTTGTTTTTTGGGGGTTTTTTTGAGACAAAGTCTCACTATGTTACCCTTGGTAGAGTGCTGTAGCGTCACAGCTCACAGCAACCTCAAACTCTTGGACTTAAGCAATTCTCTTGTCTCAGCCTCCCAAGTAGCCACCACAACGTCCGGCTATTTGTTGCAGTTGTCATTGTTGTTTTAGCTGGCCCAGGCCAGGTTCGAACCCGCCACCCTCCGTGTATGTGGCTGGCGCTGTAACCACTGTACTATGGGCGCTGAGCCTGGCATTTGAATTTTTAACCTTATGAACGTCAACAGTGTTTTGTTTTATTAATGTCAACAGAGGTTATCTGGGAAGAGATTGCAGACAAGTTTTGTCTGTCTTTGTGCCCTCTAAATTCAAAGCAAAAAGACAAGTGTTAGCTTTTAAAAATGTTCTGGAGGCGCGAAGACCTCACATTAGCTGTGTGACTGTGGGCAACAACTCTCCTTCCTTGAAGCTGCATTTCCCTGCTTCTTAAAATGGAAACTACCATAACAGTACCCATCTCAAACTGAGATAACTTCAGCAAACTACTCGGAAAGTATCTGGCAAAGAGAAGAACTCCACAGAAGGTAGCCATTCTCATTACATTCGTCCAGTAAGCTTCACTTTTTTTCCACTTTGATAATCAGAAACCCAATAAAGAGAACTGAAAAGATGAGAAAGTTGACATCAGCAGGCTGGTTAGTCTGCCAGCCACACCCTCCCTCCCAACCCCACGTGCCACTGAAAAAGGGAGGTGGTGAGTTCACCCCTTGGACGGAGGAAAATTC
>CAUYQV010081486.1:0-21863 GCA_963574575.1 Galagoides demidoff
TTGTGGTGGGCGCCTGTGGTCCCAGCTACTTGGGAGGCTGAGGCAGGAGACTCGCTTGAGCCCAGGAGTTGGAGGTTGCTGTGAGCTGTGATGCCATGGCACTCTACCCAGGGGGACAGCTTGAGGCTCTGTCTCAAAAAAATAAAAAAAAAACCAAAATAAAGAAAAATCCTCCCAGATTCTTAATTCTTTCTTCTTACATTTTTAGGGGAATGGGTAGAAGGTGGTAGTTCTGCTGACTGGGGTGTGTGTGTGCTTGTATTTACCAAGGAGATGCAGAAAGCGTACTCTAATCGCTGGCTCCCCTGTGAATACAGGACGGGGTGTAGTTCTCCTCTTGGCAGGAGGCAGAGGGAAGCCACTGGCCACTCAGTATCAGCTCTTGCATATGGTTCAAGTTCAACACACACCTGTTGACAAGCTTGTCTTGTCTGCCTTGCTCAGTGCCAATCCTTGCAGCTACCCTATAAGGTGGGCACATCATTGTCACGTAAGAGATGATGCACAGGAGCAAAAGGGCTTCCCTAAGGAAGTCAGTGGAGAGAAGAGATTCACACCCAGCTCTGGCTCTACGTCCTGTGAATTTTTCCCTCCGCCCCAATTGTGACGCAAGAGGACAAACATAAATCCCTTAGATCGTGCCCGACCGATTGCATATAAATTGTACACAAAACAGACCTCACTCTGAATATATTTATGGTTGCTCTGGCGAGTTTTATGGAACTCTCTAAAGTAATTTTTTCCTTGTGCCGTGGTGGCTTAACATGCTGAAACATACTTCAGCACTTAAAAAAAAAAAACGCGCAGGCTATGAATAAGTATATTAAGAGACTTTTAAAACTTAGATTAATGGCCTGATAAGTTGTAAAACAACTCAAAATTGTGTAAATTTGTATTCAGGGATTTTCTAAAACTGTAAGTTATTGACTTGATAGATTGTAACAAGTCCTCTGAAACTGTTCTGCTCCATTATTCAAATCTTTACTGTGCAGTTTACTGGCAGGCTGACGAACGCAATGACCCCCTTGGTGGCACACGGTGAATCCACAGCTTGCAAGCCCTCTGCAAAGAGGACCTGCTAATTACTCAGCAGACACACCAGACAGGACGAGGGGTGGTTCTGTGGTGACATGAAGTTCAGCATCCTGCTGCCTCGTGTGTCTGACAGGTATGACACCCAAAGGCCATAAGGGTCTTTGCTCAAGTCTCAGAGGTTGCCTGGATGTCACAGCAAGACCTGGTACTTTGGTACTACCAAGTTGCTAAGTTACTCCATGTTGTTCCCTTGGAGAGTAACTGCCACTTCCTGCTTAGTACCGTGTTTCCCTGAAAATAAGACCTACCCCAAAATAAGCCCTAGCAGGATTTCTATACATTTTTTAAATATAAGCCCTACCCCGATAATAAGACCTAGTGATGGGCATGGCTATGCAGATTATGGGCAGGGCTATGCAGTGTATCTGCATAGCCACGCCCTGCATTTTAGCACAGAGTGGTAAGGGAGACTGGAATACCTTTTATCTACCACAGCTCCTTTCTCCCAGCCTTTCCGCACTTGCATGGGTGCGCATGTGGTAACCATAGTCCCAGGCATCCTATTGCACATGTGCCAATGGCTAGGGGAAAAGAGTTCATGCATTACTAGCGCCAGCCTTACCAACAAGGTCAGCTCCCCTTGTCAGATTCCAGAAGAAGATGACTTAACTGTATCTGAATAAATATAGATTGTTATATTCTACTTAATAAAAATAAGACATCCCCTGAAAATAAGCCCTAGTGTGTCTTCTTGAGAAAAGATAAATATAAGACAGTGTCTTATTTTGGGGGAAACACAGTATATTAGACATTTCCACACAAGGTCCCTGAGACCCAAAGAGGTACAGTGATACACATAAGTTCAACGGTTAGACTTAGTGAGCCAGGATAGCATCCATGCCACCCTGCCCGTTTAACGTCTTTCCCCCCAAAAGCAAGGTCTACTGAGGCTGTCTGTGTTGTGGACAGGAACGAAAGAACCTCTAAGACTGACCAGATACCATCCACTGAATACAGGTCAAGGCCAGAGAATCATGGCTCTAAGAAAGCAGACCCTGTTCTTTAAAACATACACACAGGGCAGCACCTGTGGCTCAAAGGAGTAGGGTGGAGGTGGCGGGTTCAAACCCAGGCTGGCCAAAAAACTCCAAAATAATAATAATAATAATAAAACACACACACACAAACTTCTCTCTCTCTCTCATTATAATATAGCTGGAAAATGTATTTGCAGCAAATCCCCAATCCTGTTCTGATCAACGGCAAAGCTGTCAATAGCTCTTGGTTGGAACATGTGGAGAAGGCCAGGGATGGACAGGCTGAGGAGTCCCCGTCCTGGGGGCACTGACTCCTGTGTGTCTCTCCGGCATCAACCACGTATCTGAAGCCATAGTAGTCCAAATATCACTCAACAGACCAAAAAGGATGACGTGCAGAGGGTCTGCAGTTTGATTGCCCCTCCCACATAGAAACTGCGCTTTGGTGACCCAGCTGGTGAGAGGGAAGCTTGCTCTGTGCCACTGTGTCCCCCACAGCCAGGGCACGGTCCAGCAGGGAGGAAGACGCTCAGAGATGGTCCGTACAGAGGGCAATGGATACAGTGAACTCGGGCCAAAACCCTCGTGCTGGGTCTGTGTCACTCTAACGGCAGAACACGTTTTGTGCTGTCAGCAGCAAGAGAGATGATCTGGAATCGCCTCCAGCTTCTCCGTCCGTGATGACGGTCTTGGCAGAACAAGGAATGAGGGTAACATGCAGGATGGAGAACGACAGGGGAGTTGGTGGGTGGGAAATGGGAGCTGTCTCCATCCAAGGACAAAGGGGGTGACGGGGGCAGAAGGTAAAGATGCCTTTTCCTCCCAGGGAGTGAGGGGGCTGCGGTGAGAGGCTCATCTGACCCACGCTGGGCACATTTTCCTCTGTGCCCTCCAGACTCACGCTCTGCCCTTCCTACTGGCCTCAGGAGGACCTGGATCACAGCCCAGACCACACCAACAGGGCCCTGGTACTGGGGGAGGGAGGGCTCCCCGCTCCTCCCTTGAACCCCTCAGACCTAGGGGAACCAGCCCCAGGCTGGTAATCTTACCCTTTTAGTTGTCTATACCCCGTCCACATGTCTGTAAACACGCCCTTTGTCAAACCCTTCCCCAAATACCCAGTTTGAGTGTGCCATCTTTCTCCTGCGGATTCCGACCTGCCCACCTGCTCACTCGGGCGCCTTTTTCTCTTGAGGGCTGCTCCTGGGGGAGGAGGGGGAGAGTGGGGGCTGCAGCGCTCAGATCTAATCGCAAAGGGGAAGAACGTGTATGTGGAGCAGGGGGGAGGGAGAAGCCAGTGCCTGTTAAATACTGGGTGGGCATGTTGGGGTCTTAGCCTGTTAGGAGATGGCATTGCTGTATAGCAGCAGAGTCTCTCCCAGCTGCGGTGACAGTCGCGCTCCGAGCATTACTGTAACAGTGGCTGGTAGGTGACACAGTTATTGCCCCTTCTGAACAGCTAAGAAACCCACAGAGGGGAATAAGCAGGTGTTTCTAACCTCAGTCCCCTCGGGGCAGACCCCGGAGGAGATCCAGCCTCACTCCATCCCTCAATCACTCCGTCCCCCACCAAGAGGACGACAGCATGTCACAGCCTTCCTCACAGGGGAAAAGTCTTCAGACACACAGACTAGGATTAGTGGAAATCGAGGCTCCCCCCACCTTCTTCTTTTTTTTTTTTTTTTTTGGCCGTTTTCGGCCGGGGCTGGATTTGAACCCACCACCTCGCGTATATACGGAGCCAGCACCCCTTTGAGCCACAGGCACTGCCCACGGCTCCTTTTTAAAAACTTCATTTCCCACTATTTTTCTTTCCTTAGGAAATATCGACTGTAGAGATAAACCCTTATTTTTCTTCGTGTAAAGTTTCCAGAATGTTCTTCCTCTATCTGGTGGAAAATGGAGCACTGTGATCCACATGCCCAAGGGCAGGAAAATACGGCTCCCAGAATTGATCTAATTTGTTTTTCCCCTTGAATTATGACCAGGTGACCGGGAAGGAAATAACTCAGAAAGACAGAGCATACCCTACTGTTCATTCAAATAAAAAAATAAATAAATAAACAGGAGAGGAAAATTTAAGAAAGGGCTTTTTTCCCCCTGTAAAGCAATGATTTATTAGGATAAAATCACGGTTTCTAGTAGCGTAACCAGAAACCACTTTCCCCCAGTTCATTAACTCTGTTTTTCGAGCCTGTTTTTCCTACCTGAAAGTAATTTCATGTAACAGTTCGGTTTCTATTTCCGTACTGCTGGCATCTAGGGGACAAAAGACTTAGAGTTGGATGAAATTATGGCTTTGCATGTGGGCACAGCCACTGAATAAAATCCTGATGAGAGGGGAGAAACACCCCAGCCCAGTCTGGGAAAGCTCTGTTAAAGGAATATTGGGCCAGTCTCCAGCCAGAGCCCCAGTGGTAGATTTTATTTTCAAGACAGAGTCTCACTATGTCACTCTGGGTAGAGTGCTGTAGCATCACAGCTCACAGAAACCTCAAATTCTTAAGCCATTCTCTTGCCTCAGCCTCCCAAGTAGCTGGAACTACAGGTGCACACCACAACACCTGGCTACTTGGTGTTGTTGAAGCTGTCGTTGTTTAGCAGCCCCGGGACGGGTTTGAAACTGTAGCCCTGGTGTGGCCAGTGGCCCAAGCACTGAGCTACAGGCGCTGAGCTACAATTTACCTTTATACAAGGGAAATATGGGTTTATACCTAGACTCGGAATCAGGTCCAGGAGGAAAACTTCTAATCTCTCAGCTACGAATCCCCCGGAAATGACATTTGCCCTTGTCCGTCAGTGGCAAGACTCTAGGGCATTCATTACCTGTATCCTTCCTTGTGATGAGTGCTGTCTGTGTGCTCCAAAACTGTGGCCAGAAAAGTGAGCAGACATCAAGGACAAGGCAGAATGGAGCCCTGAACAAGCTGGATGTTGGTTACAGCTCAGGAAAAACTGCCGAAGAAACTGTGAATCAGGATGTCCGCAGGGGACGTCGGGCAGGGCCAGGCTGATGTCTCCCTGGCCAAGGAGGAGCTGTGATCACTGCATGAGGCTCTTGGAGGATTTGCATGGGGCCAGTCCCAGGTTCTGGGTGTGCAGATGGCCATTGTACATGCAGAAACATTCCTCTGACTCTGACATTCTCCCCCCTAAATCCATTGACTCTGGATGCACACCCCATGAATTTCTAGAACATAGTGTCTGGTGGAAGAACCCCCACAGATGGGTCACTGAATCACGGGGCCAGGTTCAGTTAGCAGATGGGGAGACTGGGTAGTGGAGACGCATGCCCGGAGTTCCACAAAGCTGGTCCTTGCTCGTGGCTGCTTCTCTCCCAAGCCCTTGACCTCCCCAGAGAGCCATGTAGAAGCTCCTGACTGTTCCTTGGAGCTCCGTGTGGGTTCACAGCTTAATCCTGCTGCCCAGCCCGGGAAGGACAGATATGGAAGTGAGGCCCCCTGGTGCTCCTCCTGGTATTGTCGTGACTTAGCTGTGTGATTGTTACATCTAGGCCAGAAGCTTTTGTTTGTCCCAATCGGGGGCAGGGAGATGCCATGGGCACCTAAAGAGTAGAAGCCAGAGACAGTGCTGAACGCCCTCCATAACACCAGATAGACACCCACAAGACAGTGTCACCGGGGCCTGGGTCACCAGTGTCTTGGCTGAGAAATCCCACCCCAGTTTCTGCCTCCTCTGTAGACTGAGAGGTTTGGATCGGCTCATTTAAAAAGCATTTTCACAGACAAAGTTCTGAAGCATTTGGGGGAGGGTATAATTCAACATTACATTTAGATTTGAATCCTGTCATAAATGATGCTGAGAAAACAAAAGTTAATCCCCCAGAGTGAATACGTGGAATGACAGCAACAACAGTAAGGGGACCGTCCTGTGGCTCAGGCAGGCCCTTGTGCTATAAAGATGTGAGAAGCTACACTTTATCGACAAGGTAACTAACAAGCCATTCATTTAGTGAGGAGGGAAAAAACTCCCCAGTTCCAAATCCCAGGCTTCCACTTAGGGGAGTCTGGGGGGAAGTCGTACACACAACCCACTCTTTGTTTAAACAAGGTGCCACACAGAAAAAGGCCAGAGGTGATTCATGTGGAAATGGCTTTTAAGAGGAGCTCAATAAAGTAACCCCTTTTCTAAGCCCTGCAGAAAAGCTATATAATCAACACAGGAGGCAGGAAAGGCCTGGGGAGCACCAGGGACACCTTTCTGCTGGCCAGACATGTGGAGAGCAGGGTCAGAGACGTGCTGCCCAGGACAGGCAACAATCGGCAGGCCCGTCTCCCCCTGAGCTGTCACACCCACAAAGGTGACATCACAGGTGTCCATGAAGGGGCCCCTAGTGTTGGCATCCGTCCCTAAAAATGTCACTTTCAGCAAAGACAACTGTCAGCAAATGTGATTCCTGGGAGTCCCAGGGAACTAAGAAA
The DNA here is from genome assembly GCA_963574575.1 of Galagoides demidoff. Classification (NCBI taxonomy): domain Eukaryota; kingdom Metazoa; phylum Chordata; class Mammalia; order Primates; family Galagidae; genus Galagoides; species Galagoides demidoff. The sequence continues at coordinate 6,515 of CAUYQV010081486.1, forward strand.
AAAGGGTAAGTTTTATGAAAGGGACAAAAAAAAAAACCCCAACCCAGTAACAATGCTGTTTAGAAAAGCTGCGCCCTGGTAACTCCACAACCTGTATTCAAGGAAGGTCTAGATGACTAAAAAATGCCTCTCTGGCCTTACCTGTATTAACAAGCCACTTGTAATATATATTTTTAGACATAGGGTTGCACTCCGTCACCCCGGCTGGAGCACAGTGGCACCCTTATAGCTTACTGGAGGCTTGAACTCTTGGGCTCAAGCAATCCTCCTGTCTTAGCCTCCCAAGTAGTGGAGGCCATAGGCCTGTGCTACCCCATCCAGCTAATTTATTTTTTGTAGAGATAAGGGTCTCACTACATTGCCCTGCTGGTCTCCAACTCTTGGCCTCAAGTGCTGGGATTATAGACTAAGGGGGCCCACAAGAGCTAGTTGGACTTTACATAGGTCAGGGTGCGAAGAGATCGACCCTATACAATGGGGTTGATCTTTACTGTGCAAGCTGTACAGTTTGCTATGCGGGGATGGTGGGGGGAGGGTGTCATCTCTGACCCCTGCACAAAAGACTCCAGGCAAGCGTGAGGAAGTGGCACAAGTAAGTGCCAGAAAGGGGAGGGGGCCCATGGAAGCGTCCAGGCCACAGACTCCACTGACACGTGCATCGTTTTCATTATATCACAAAAGTCATTCAGGAATGAAGAACGTCACACACACATACAACGGGTAGAAAAGATGACCTCTGGCGAGGTCTGGGTTCCTCCTAGGAACACTTACGAAATGATGCCTTGGCAGTGCTACTAATGCCGTGGATTTTAAATCTTCATTTCCCCAACATCCTCACCCACCCAACAAAGCCCCTATCCTTTGGACAAGGCCACTGTGGGAGGGGAAAGTTAGAGAATGCAGATATTATAGGACAGTCACCAGCTCTAGCAACCTGACATACCCAGGAGTCGCAATGCAGAAAGAGAATCCAAAACCGTGTGAGTGACCAATATCTACTCTCCACCAAGCCGTGAACGGATGATGGCTTTGGCTTTTTTTACCTTTTTCTTTGAAATACATAGGAGAAAGAATCTTCCCCAAACATCACCATTTCTATTTTCATTGTTCTTTGAAAAAGAGGGCAGTAATGTGTAGGGATGAGGGAGAATCATGTTTGGGGCGACAGAGCAGGCTTCCTGCCTCCCGGTCCGGGATGCGGGCAGTAGGCTGCGCCCCACCTGGCCTCTGCGACCACCAAGGTTACAGCAAGAGCAGTGAATGGCCTTGTCACCAACAAGAGCAGCAAAAGTGGACCCCAAGGCAGCCTGAATTCCAGAATCTTCCAGGGGGAAATATCAGTCCTGACATATATTAAGGTAGCAGTCAGCCTGGGAGCGGGGAGCTGCCTGGCCACGCCCTGCTATCCTCTGGGCCTGGGCTCCTTCTCTGGCACCTCCTTGCTTGTGTGTATTTATCACAATTAAAAGGTCTCTAAGAATCAAGGATGTCTGATGTAAAGCAGGCCAAGCCTAAGCCTATCAATCTTCAGTCTCAGAATAGACAAGACAGTAGTCCCCTCTCGTCCTTTCTGAGGTTTGAGTTATCTACATCCCAGAAAGGATAAGCCAATGACGGTCTGAAAATATTAAATGAAAAACTCCAGAAATAAACAATTCCTAAGTTTTCAACTGCACACTGTTCTGAGTAGTGTGACTAAAGCTCTCGTGCCACCTGAGTCCTCCCCGCTGGGACAGAGTCCTCCCTCTCCCCAGCAAATCTATGCTACGGCTGCTCCTCCCCATTAGTCACCTAGGCACTGTCTTGGTTATCAGATTAAAAAACAAACAAACAAAAAGGAACATACAAGATTCAGTACTTTCTGAAGTTTTAAGCATCCACTAAGGGCCTTGAACCGTTATCCCCCAAGGATGAAGCAGGACTACTGAATAGAAGAAATTGTTCTGGTTTTTATCTTGGACAATTTTCTGTAAGCAGGAGCAAACTTCTGCATGGGGAGGGGGTCAGTGAGAGATCTAAGAAGTTCAAAAGAAAAAAAAATAAACACGAGGACGACGCAGAAAGGATCTCAGGGAAAACTCATCTTCATTCATTTAAAAAGCATGGTGACCTAGATAAACTTTAGCGCTTTAATGTGAAAAATAAGTATTTTGATTCAGATAAAATTTGCGTCTGTAAGTCCCACATGTCACCGTCTCGGGGACGGTGGCTGAGCGGAGCCCTTTGTTTTCTTATCTGTGTTCTTAGTATTTGTCATTTTGCGTCTGCTTTTTATTCTGTGCGTGTTTTGGCTGAGTTAGCAAAGGTTGCATTCTGCCTCAGATTCGGGACGAAATGTCAAGAACCCCATCTCTCTCTATTTTTAGAAAGAATTTTACACTACAGAATCAAAGTATTTGGAACAAGAAGCAGAAAGAGGTGAGGACGTGTCTCTCCACTTCTGTCTTGGACTGGTGCCCTTACCAGCACAGGACACCTGAGCGTTCCCCACAGCAAACACACCCAAAGACGTGAAAGGCCCTGACCACTCGATTCACTTTTGGCCGATGGCCATTCCAGAGGGTCATACTCACATACAGTCAACAATGCAGATCACATATCTTGAAACAAACTTAAACATTAGAAGGGGATGAATGTGAGAAGCAAGGAACAGTATTGTCAGATGATTCCTTCCAGGAGATTGGATATTTGGGGTTTTTTTTTTTTTTTTGCCAGGGCCAGGATTGAACCCGCCCCCTCTGCTAAATGGGGCCAGTGCCCTACTCCTTTGAGCCACAGGTGCCCTGCCCTGGATATTTGGTTTTCTTAAATTTTTTGATATAAAAATTCGCATAGCATAAAATTTCCCACTTTAGTAAGTACCAATCAGTGGATCTTTTTGTTTTTAAACAATCCTATATATAGGGGCGGTGCCTGTGGCTCAAGGAGTAGGGTGCCAGTCCCATATGCCAGAGGTGGTGGGTTCAAACCCAGCGCTGGCCAAAAAAACAAACAAACAAAAAGAACAATCCTATATATAATTTTGAGCAACCATTAGTGCTGTCTGATTCCAGAATGAACGAATGAATTCCATCCCCAAAGAAACCCCATGCTTATTAGAAGTGATTCCCAATTCCCTCTCCCCCAACCCCTTGGAAAGCCCTAATCCATTTAGCGTCTCTATAGGTGGCCTGAGATGATGTTTAGAGGGACCTTAAACAGCTACCACAGCAACATTCCCCTCTGCCCTGGGGACAGTGATGGGGACAGAGAGGCTGAGAGGTGGATTGTTCACTGGGAGAGCCCTCTGTGAGGTGGGAGATGGCTGCGGTGCTAACAGTTTAGGACTCCGTGACAAAGAACAGTTGGGCAAAGACCTAAGTGTGCTGTGCCCAGTGGCCTTTTGAGAGGCCCCACCCTCGACCCTGCCATGCCCGCTCCTATAGCACCTCTGTTACACGGAGGTTGGGAGTTAAGGAATGAATTGCCCACAACCTCAGCAACCTCCATGTCCAAAATACAAAAGCATTTCCTACCTCCTTCTGTTTCCAAAAGGAATTCCCACCATGACCAGGCTTTCATGATATGAAACATTCCAGGCCACCTGACAAAAGGTAAATAAATCCTTTGCAAGGACGAACCCCTCCTATAACTACAGGGTCGGAGTCAGCCCTGTCTCCACTGGGGCAGGCATACAAGCCCACAGTCTTGCAGCCTTTGCAAAATGCGGCCGTGAGATCTGGGCTTTGTGAGCCCTGGTCACACCTGTCATGCTTAGCAGACAAAAGCTATTCCCTGAGGATCTTGTCCTCACAGAATTCTCCATTGCTCAGGCTAGCAGCCCGCTCCTCTTGTCTCAATCAAGGCAGCATAAAGAGGGCAGCCAGCCATGTGTGTCTGTCATTTACACGATTAGCCCCTTTGACAGCAGATATCTCTTTGAAAGGCGGGCTCTTAAAAGCGCCTGATTTCTCACCAGGAAATAATTTTCCTGCATCTATCAAGGACAGAGAAGGATGAATGTCCTTACAGGGCGTGAACTAGAGGCTCACAAAGGAATCTCTGTAAATATCCTGACAATCCCCTGGCAACTTGTGACGCAGCCCAGACCAAGTCTTTAAGAAAAGAGGTCACAGTATAGAATCTACTGTAGACACAGAGAGGTCGCCAGGATGACTTCCTTCCTGGGCTAGTTTTCCAAAACCAAGAGAAAGCCTTAATTGATTCTGTTGCTGAAAGAATGTGTGTAGAGAGCCTAACAGAGGGAAAGTGGGAACAAATGGATAAGCACCTCTAATCGGGAAGGAATTACAAAACCATCTACACCCCCGTCAACGCTACCTCTTTCTCAGCAATGAAGGGAGAGTAGGGATGGGATGACCAAGAGGCTGGCTCTGTCTGTCTGGAAATCTGACTTCTCTGCTTCTTGATCTAGGGATCCAGTAAATTTTCACAAGGAGATATATGTCTTCTCTGTTGACACTATTTATTTGGAAGTAGCATGGTGTTATGGTGTTGGGTATATCACTCATATCTACCACCTTGGGTACTGATAGCAAGCAACACAGCTCCTATAGGACCAGGAGTATGCATTGGGCTTTCCATGCCCTGAGTACTGACTGAATAACTCCATTTATGAACAAATATGGGTCTTAAAGAGTCTTATAACCCAATGGGACAAGATAGGATGAGATGCAGTTTTGTTATTTCATACAATGAAATAATGGATTATAAAATAGGCAGTATTATCATTCTCATATTTCAACTTATTATGATAGGGTTTTAAATTTTAGAAGGATCTGGGGACATCTGCGAGGCAACATGAACTTGGAATTACAAACAGGAACACGTGGCTTCAGTATGCAGTTTGAAACTAGACCCGTGAATTCTCTGGTCTAGGATTCTGGGCAAGAAAACGGCACAAAACAAAACCCACAGCGATTTCAGTGCGAGTTTTATCTGACTTTGGTGACCTGATGTCTAATGGGTTGCAGCAGACAAGGACTCGTGGACCCATAAAATTATCTACCACCAACAGGTCCACACTCCAAAAACGAACACCCACAGCTGGTGTGAGTTAGAATCGAGGCGCAGGGGAGACGAGTATGGTCATAAATGAAACAGATGTAGATTCATATTCCCTAGGTCTAGAACACTCGGGGATGGCACCGAGGAGGGAAGACAGGGAAGGTCGTGTAGAAATCCACTATCACAGCCCAGGCATGAGGTGATGAAAGCTGGATGTGGAGAGAAAAAGACGGATGAGTGTAACATCACAAGGAAAAAATTAATACAATTTGGTAAGGGATTGAATGTGGGATGCACAGGAGAAACACAGAAGGGATGTTATAGTTTCACACCTGGCTGGCACCACCCCTTGACATCCCTCAATTTGAGTTATCTTCTCTGTAAAGTGGAAATTAGAAACATTTTTCTCTATTTAATATATAGATTTTTCCTCCAGGCAAAGAGAAGCGATCATTTAAAAAGGGCTCAGAAAAAAGACCAAAAAAAGTTAGACTGGATCATCAAAGTTGAGTAATCAAGAATCTTCTAGCTGCTGGGACCACACCTATGGTGCCTCTTACAAGGGTACATGTGAAATTTACTAGGTGTAGAATATAAATGTCTTAACACAATCACCAAGAAAATGCCGTGAAGGCTATGTTGACCAGTTTGATGGAAGCATTTCAGATTGCATGTAAAATCAGCACATTGTACCCCATGATTGCATTAATAGACACAGCTATGATTTAATAAAAAAAATTAAATTAAAAAAAATCTTTTAGCTGAAGTCTTCAGGGCTTTTTTTTATCTTTAAGGCGAACTTTTCCTTAAGGCCCAGTGGGATGCTTTGGAAAGACAGTCAGTGTAGAACAGGGTAAACTACACAAATAGAAAGGAAGAGAACGTAGCTGGTTACTTGTCTAATCCTCAGGCTCCAAAATCCAAAGAATTCCCAGCACACTGGGGCTCTATATCCTCTCCTAGTAGCCTAGCACAACAATTTATTCATTGACAAGAAGAAATACTCTTTTTCACATCCAACCCAACTCCCAAACTCTTGCTGTGTCTTCACCCTGCTTCTCATTGGAGTCCAGAGAACGTGCAGCAAAACCAATCATCTTGTCATCCTCAACCAGGCAGTAGCTGTCATCTCCTCTTGCTCAGAGTAGGGAAATCGCAGAATTTGGCCACTGGATTTAAAGTCGTGTACTGTATTCATCTTGTATCTGTTCTGACCCAGCTCAATTCAAAAGCACAGTTTAGACAAAGGCTTTAAGACTCTCAAAGATTATGAAACTCCTGGGATTATTATTTTACTATCCCTTTGCCCCTTCCTATGAAGAGTCAGAACATGCAAGACACAAAATAAATTAATTCTCCCCAGGACTTCGGTTTCTTTTAAGCAACCCCTCGTGAGATGCCCCCATGTGATCTCACGACTCCAAGGGCCAGCTGTGATGTTGCCAGTTAACCCCAACAATAAACACTCCCTCTAGACCCCCGTTCCTTTTTATACCTTCGCATACAGAAAAAAAAAAAGCTTTGAACTAGTGATGTTTCCCACGCCCTTCCAGATTGAGAACTTTGTTTCCCCTTGAATTCGAACCCCAAACTCTTAAAGTTTTGAACGGGGAATGATAATTAAGATGAGAGGGGATGGTATATTTCCCCCACAACCTTATCTATCTTACTTGTACTGCTAGTGTTTAAAACAAGAGTTCTGTCCCGAGATCCAGCTACTGAACACCCCAAATTTTTGCAGAGGCCAGCTAATGACAGCCACTTGACAAGTGAGTCAGTTTTGGGGAGATTTTCATAGTGGGTCACTGAGTTACTGGTTTGGCTTAGGGTATGAGAAGTCCCTTCCAACCACGACCCCTCCCTGAGGCCTATCTGGACATCCCATATGGGTTTGGTGGCCACAGTAAAATGTCACTATTTGGTGAAACTTCTCAGCAGCTCCCGGAGATGGGAGGGGAGAAGGAGCTTATAGGAGGGGTAAGGTGGCCAGAGAAGGTGAGTTTCCCATTGTTCAGGAAGGTGAGACTCTGGGCCACAGCTTCATCCAACGTTAGACATCAGAAAGATGTCCAAATGAGAAACGTCACAAACCAGATGAGGTCGCGTCTGTGGAAACTCCCCGTGTAAGGATAGCTCTTCCACGGTGGAGTAAATCAGGAGCAGCAGAGCCCTGCCAGGTCACGGCCCAGCCAGCAGGGTCTGGAACATCTCCCAGGAAATATATTAATGGCTGGCCTTTACGGGTCTGCTTATTTCTACAGTCTGGCCTGCAGAGACAATAAACGCTGACAGTGTCCTATGACAGCAGCCACCTGATTAATCACCAGTTGCTACTTCTGACCCTTAGCATTGGTGGGGGGGGGTGGACAGACAGGATACGTGGGAGAGCACGCTGCAGCTACAGGGGGGCCCTGTACTCCCAGCTCACACGCACCTTCCTTCAAGAAGGAAGGTTTAAAAATCTCCCTGTTGGGTGGCGCTTGTGGCACAAAGGAGTAGGGTGCCGGCCCCATAGCCCGGAGGTGGCGGGTTCAAACCCAGCCCCAGCTAAAAACTGCCGAAATAAATCAATCAATAAATAATCACCCTGTTACACTTGAAAGCTTTTGCTTTGGAGAAACAGAAGTAATGATGCCCTTATTTTCTATTTTTTTTCTCCTTTTCTAAAAATTTCAGAACATTAAGGGGGACAAACGTTTCGTTTGCATACTTTGTTTTTATACAGATTGAGTCCAAATTATACCCAGAAGTGCCCTTTACCCAGATAATGTGCACTGTTCGGCTCCACCCAGCTTGATGTTCACAGAGAGTTACCTCCATGTGTCTAGCTGAGCATTGATCGATTAGTTCCAATGGGGCACTGAGGACTCTTGTTTCTGCTTCTTGTGACGTTTCACTTAGATGGATGTTTCCAGTGCCTTCCAGATTGTCCAAAGGATACCAGAGACTTAGCTCCACCTGTATTTACAGCTAAGCTGTATTTATTTGGGATTCATCCATCCATGCCTTCATTCATATTTTAGCATATTCCAAAAACATTTTTTTAACAGTTTTTTTTTGGCCAGGGCTGGGTTTGAACCTGCCACCTCCGGCATTCGGGGTTGGCGCCCTACTCCTTTGAGCCACAGCTCTTTGCTCTATTCTGTTCCTAGCTTTGGGGATTTTAGAGACGTAGAAACAAGAAGGGATTTGTCTTTTTCTTCCAGTTTACCATCCCCAGTTCTCCAGCTGTGTGAAACTGGGGTACCACAGGGACATAGGATTGGGGGGATTTCTGGAACTTTCCTCAAAGGCATTTGGACCCTTATAAATGGGACTGAAGGCCACAGAAAGTGAGTGGTATGCTTGTTTAGAAATTGTTCTCAAGTGCACTCTTAACAGCAAACCCAGGTGGGAACCAAACACTTTGAAATCTCTCCAGAACAGGGATGCTTAATCTTGGAATCACCTGGCAAATTAAAAAATAATTATACCTGGGCCCAGTCCCAGGGCATTTGACTTAATCAGTCTGGGCATCAGGGTTTTCTTTTCAAAATGTTTTTAGATTCACAGAAGGGTTTCATACACCTTTCACCCAGCATCAACTCCTGTTAACATCTTACATAACCTTAGTATGTTGGTATATTTATTCAAAACTAAAAAATAAACATTGGTGCAATCATACCATTAAAACCCCCACAATTTTGTATATAGTGAACACAATTTTCATTTCGTGAGCCATTAATGCTCAGGATACCGAAGGAATGCAAAATCAGGGAGGAGCCTGTGGCTCTTTGGGGTAGCAAGTAGCCCCGGCAGTAAGGCAAAGGGTTGATAAAGAGTAAAATGCAGGCTCGGCGCCTGTGGCTCAAGTGGCTAAGGTGCCAGCCACATATACCTAGGGTAGCAGGTTTGAATCCAGCCTGAGCCTGCCAAACAACAATGGCAGCTGCAACCAAAAAAATAGCTAGGCGTTGTGGTGGGTGCCTGAGGTCCCAGCTACTTGGGAGGCGGAGGCAGGAGACTCGCTTGAGCCCAGGAGTGGGAGGTTGCTGTGCACTGTGATGCCACGGCACTCCACCCAGGGGGACAGCTTGAGGCTCTGTCTCAAAAAAAAGAGTAAAGTGCAAAGAAAAGAGGCACCACAACTAAAAATTGACTCATTTTGCATCTCCACTGGGGCTGGCCGCAATGTGAAAGGGCTCGCTGACATCCAGTGGGGAATATAAAAATAATACAGCAAAAACTAACCATGGACCTCTTACAGGTAAGGCCACAGAGGCAAATGAAGTTATTTCCTTTGTCCCAAGTACTACATACATTTACTTCAGAAGTTGAATAATGTTTGGCAGTACTGATGGCATACCCTTAATCTCTGAGCTGAAGAACGTGGGTATGAAGGATACTGCACAAATGATTGGCCAGGCTACAACAGAGCCTGAGAGTTCAGTGTGCTCCGAGGGTCTCCCCAGTAGCTACAGCAGCCCTCGCAGTGATAGCTGAATTACTATACAATTTCAACACAGTAAACTCAAATCCAGTGATATCTGAATTACTCAAATTTCAACACAGTAAACTGTAAGAATTCAAAAATTTTTTTCATAATGTTATTCCAGAAGTTCCCTCTCGGAGTCTGGGGCGTTTGCTGCGATGGGAGGGTGCATGTATCCACCTTGTGTTCAGGTTTCAATGAAAAGGCCTTTGTGGATGCTTCAGCTAAAGGGGCAGTTAAGTGAGCCCTTTCCTTATCTTTCTGAGTTACAGAAGTGCACAGAATTTAAACCAAAGCTTTCAAGCAGGCGATGCTGTTCTCTCCTCACCAGTCAGCAACACATAAAGGGGAGAGGAAGCAACCGTGGCATCATTCTGGGATGGGAAAAGCAAAGAGGACCGTGCCACAGCTCCTGTTCTGGTGAAGGTCTCGGGCAGTAGGAGAGAGACCCAAAGCCAGGCAGATCCTGGCAGAGACGGGAACAATGTGAGGAGCACTCTGCCCAGGGAGAATTTGCTCCCAGGGAGGAGTGGAGCTGTGGGGCACAGAATGGGAGGCAAGGAGCTTGCTCTAAGCAGAGGGGGCAGGTGTAAAGGCTAAGAGACAGCAGAAGGTCTGGAGTGCTTAGGGGACACTGAGGCTTACAGACTCAGTACAGGGCGTGCTGGTGTAGGCTTGGATGTTGGGAGTTTCACTGCTATTTGGATTGAATTGTGCAGAGCCTAGCGTGACCTGCTTACCTGTCTAAATGTAATCTGGCGGTTGAGTAAAATGATCACATTTGATTTTTAGGAATCTATGTATAAATCTACCCCTTCAGGGGACATACTGAAAAGGAAGCAGATACAGAAGGATCTACTGGCTCGGCGCCTGTGGCTCAATCGGCTAAGGCGCCAGCCACATACACCTAAGGTGGCAGGTTCGAATCCCCAGCCTGGGCCCGCCAAACAACAATGATGGCTGCAACCAAAAAATGGCCGGGTGTTGTGGCAGGCACCTGTGGTCCAGCTGCTTGGGAGGCGGAGGCAGGAGACTTGCTTGAGCCCAGGAGTTGGAGGTTACTATGAGCTGTGATGCCATGGCACTCTACCCAGGGGGATAGCTTGAGGCTCCATCAAAAAAAACCCAAAAAAACAAAAAACAAAAAACAGAAGGATCTACTGATGGGGGAGGGAACAGGAGCCTGTGGTGGAATCCCCGTGAAAGATGCTATGGGCCTGACCCGAGCACAGGGCAAGGTCAGGTTCAACAGTGGACCCAGGGAGAGCCGGGGCTGGCACTGAGCACAAAGCATTTGGATTTCGCTGGTTTCCACCTTCAACGGACTCATCTGAGAATCACTTAACTGAGGGCCTCACATTCATTCCCTGAACAAACCTGTCCCAAGTGCCGGGCTCTGCGCTGGCTGCAGGTGGAAGGTGGCAGCAGGCAAAGATTAAAAGGCAACGGATTTTCAAATTCTAAAAGGACATCCTCTGTCCGTGGGGGAATTGGGAAATTATAATACAACTTGCTGAGCATGTGCAAAGGGTGATTAGAGCAAAGAGAAGGTGACCTGCCTCCTGAGGGCTCTCAGGAACTCCCCAGATTAAGGCCTCGGCCAGGCTGAAAGGAGAACAGGGGTCCTGGTCACATGCACACAGGTAGACCCCGTAACTACTCACAGTGAGAAATAGATGGGTACAACAGCCAGCAGGAAATGGGGGTGCATAAAACCTGCGAACAGAACCCTGGTCCTGCTCACAGAGTGAGATGTGCCACCTGAGCAGGGCCAACCAGGGAGTATTTGCAAAATTCCCTAAAGACTCCTTTGAAGCAACATGAGTGTCCTGTAATTTTAAGGGTATAACCTAGGAATTGCCATTTTTGCCTGTCGGTTATGTTTTTTGAAGCGTCTGCCTGTCATAGTAGGTACGAAAGGCTAAAGTCACAAACCAATGTACCCTCTCCCCTCTGCCCCTCTGTGTAACTCGCGACACTCCTCCTAGCTCTCGGCCTCTGCTCTTGGAGGTGGCCAAAGCACAGCTAAAGCCCTGACCACAGGCAAGTCCTGTAGAGGAGACAGTGCCTGGAGGGTGAGCGCCGAGTCTGACCCCGCCACACTGAGGTTGCCACCATCTGTAGTAGCCCTGGGGGAGCAGCTGAAGGGGCTCTAGAGCACCTGCAGCAGGAGGATGAGGTTGAAGAGAGCTGGGACAGACCCTGGGATCAGACAGAGGTGGCCTGGGACAAGCCCTCTCATCTCTGTGGGTCTGTTGTGTCAGGTGGGCTGACGAAATTGCTAGTAGGACCAAGGGCATCCTCCACACACGACAGTGATTAAGATGTATAGCACCATCAGGAACTCAGCCTCTGGAGCCACAGCTGGCCTGTCTGACCCCAAGCACATGACTCTGTGCCTCAGTCTCCCCATCATTAAAAGAGATTATTTAAATAAGTCGATGTATGTAAATGAGTAGATGAGTATAAATGAGCTGATATATGCAAATTATTAGGTATGCAAGTGAGTTGATATATGCAAAGTATTACATAGATTAGTATGTATGTAAATGAGCTGAGGTATAAAATGCATTTAGAACAGCATACAGCACTTGGAAATAATTTTTCCCTTTTTAGCTGGAATTCACGTATCAGCGCTGAGTCAGAATTACAGATAATATGTCCTCTGCAAAGTGCATGAACCGACCTTGCACCTTTGTTAGAAAAACAGTTTCTGAACCTGGTTTCCAGGTGCAGAGGACCCTGCGTTTCTCAGTTCAGGTCTGCTCTTGTCCCGGGGAAGAGGGATGCTGCATGGACCACATGGCCTCCCCCTGTATCTGCAGCTGCCCAGGCTGTTACCAAATGTCCAACTCTCCGCTTCCACCCACCTGCTCACTGTCGATTTGTGCCTGCGCTATTGCTGTTCCATTATTAATAATCCAAGATCAAGTTGGAAATTGCTTTGTGCTGTTGGGTTTCAGCACTGCCTCCTGTCTGCCTAACACCTCTCACAATAAATAGCCACCCACAGGCTGAAAAGGCTCCCAACTCCCCGGGGCACTTGGCAACTGGCCTTAGGGGCAGCCCTTGGTTTCTCCTGTCAGGTCTGGAGTCACCCTCTGCTCATATGCACTGGGCTGTTATCAGCCAGACATCTCCTGGGACTACCCGGGGCTGACATATATCACACCTTACCATGGCTCCCCTTAGGGGCTGTGATTTTGGAGGTGATACCCCCACCCCCAAACCCAGAATCTATTGTATCCAGAGCACAGGGGAGTCCAGAGGGGACTGTCCCTGTGTTGTAGAGCTGGGGAGTGAGGGGTAGCAGTGAGAGTCAGGATTGAGTAGGTTGAATGACCTGAGAGTCACCTGTCAGCCTTCCTCCAGAGGAGAGAGATGACAGGTTGACAGGGCCGCCTTCCCCAACTTCCCGGGAACTTATGGGGTCCCTTGGAACCTCCATGAAGTGAGGTTCATACTCTGGATGCAGCATGAAGACCAAGTTGCCTCTTGACTCTTCTAAAATCATTAGGAACAAAGCATAAGAGGATTAACAGGCAGTGATCTCTGAATGTTAAAACCATCACAATGTCAGGGCAGCATGAAAATGACGCCATAAGCTATAGGAAAGAAATGTAATGGCCTGTTGTTGGGCACAGCCTGCCACACGTGGCCCAGCAAGTCAAACCTCGAAGCTCTTTAAAGGCAGGACCTACATTCTGGGGGCTCCGGAAGTCCTCCCAAAGTGGAGAAATTCCCTGGCAAAAGTAGATCTGCACGGAATTGGAATTAACAAGCATCTCTGTGGTCACACAAGTAAATACAAAAAGAAGTAAATAAGATCTATGGGGAGGGCACATGCACAGCGCAGGCAGGTGGGACGGGGGGAGGGGCTTCAGGTAGCAGTGACGCCGGAGCTGGGCCTGGAGGGGTGAGCGCATTTTCCAGGCCAACAGACGAAGTGGCGATGAGCATCTCTGACAGTGGCGAGGGCGGAGGGACAGGCAGGAAGGCACTCATGAAAGGGCCTGGGGGCCAGCAGGTTGTGACCTGGCATTAAAGCCTCCTGTCTGCAGCCAAAGCATTGAGCCTATTGGTTGACAAAAACAGGCCAACTCAAGAACAAATCAAAACCCTGTTACTCACTGTGGTAAACAAAGAAGTTGGTAGGAAAGCAGAATTCCTTACATTTTAATTGAAATACTTGTACACACAAAGACAGAGAGAACAGCTGACCTTCAGTGCGTATCGTGTTACGATGAGTTGCCTTCTATAATCTGACAAGAACCCTTCCTGACTCCTGTCAAGGCTCTGAGAACATCCTCTGCAATGCTCAGCTACTCAAACAGAAAACACATCCATCAACCCTCCCACATCGCCACTCTCCAAGCCTGGGAGTAAGTAAGATGCTGGTCCCAGGATCATCGGGGTAGAACAGTGTCGTGCATTTTTCCCGTGCAAATAAACGTGTCTTCCCAACACTATGCTGTATCCAAATGACTGAAGTGACTCAATCTGAATGGTCAGAGAGGGCAGGCAGGACAATGACACAGTGGCTTCCTGTAACCTTCTGAGCTCTGATCCCGGGGGAACAAACATTTACCCAGCACCTTCCATGTTCTGGAAGGACCTGACATCACAGCACAGTCAGATGTGACTTGTCCTCAGAGAGCTCTCTGTCCTGAAGAGGATGAAGACAGACTCAACACAGTGAATAAATGCTGAGTTAGAGCCCAGCACAGGCTACCACCCGAGGTCGCCAGTGGCCAGCCTCCTAGTACCAGCTGCTATTACCCCTCGGCCTCTACCCCCTGCCTCCTTGACCTTGGAGGGCAGCTGTCTAAGTGTCTCACCTCTAAGCTACACGGATTGGTTTAATTTGCTCCTTTAGCCAAAATCACCTATGCTTCTTTCCCTTACAGGTTTAAATCACCAGTGTCCAACCTGTGGCCCTGGGGCAGCATGCTAATTGTGTGAGGACTTTTTTTACTTAATTGTGATGTTGGATATCACAAAAAGTATGCATGGAACTTTTTTTGCTAATCAGCTTTCATTATTATTTGTGCATTTAATGTGTGGCCCAAGACAACTCTTACTCTTCTAATGTGGGTCAGAAAAAAGGCTGGACGCTCCTGGAAATCCTAGTTTGAGGCCTAACTCACATCGCCTGTTACCCATCTCTTGCACAGAGACGTCTAAAGCTTTCTCACCTATCCGCAGATCTGGGAAGGTCTAGAACATCTCACCAAGCCCTGAGCTCCTGAGGCCGATTGAAGAGGCACTCACAGGGTCCAGAACAAGGCCTCACGCCTTCGCTTTCTCCAGCATGGTCACTGGAGCCTCAGAGTTACCCCACAGTGTTTCGTAGATAAGAAATTTGAGGTCCAGAGAAATTAGCTATCTCCCCTAGGGTCACACAACACATGGAGGAGGAGATCTGGGACTTGCTGGCTGTGACAATGACACAGAAGGTAAAGCCGAGAGGTTTGGCTTCTGTGACCCTTCTACAAAGAGGTCTGGATTACCTCTGACATCAAATTCAAGTCCATATTAAATATCTATAAGCCTTTTCACATTTTTTGCTAATCAGAGACTGATATAGACGAAATACCAACTTTTGATATTATCCAAGTCATATGAAAAATTCCAAAAATCTATACATAAAAAAACAAACAAACACTATTTTTGCTTACATCACATAGTGGGCATCCGTCACACAGTACCTGGTACTTTTGTGCAGGCACGTGGAAATGTTGATTGATTGAATGTTCTTGGGTAATACAGGGAGTTAGTCCATGGCCTGCATTGAGAGAGATGCCCCTTGTCCCTGGTTCCAGGTGTGTGTTGCACCACGGAACTCTCAGGTTGGGTTAACAGGGGAAATTG